>OV656755.1:26600000-26814763 GCA_927399505.1 Luperina testacea
AGCCGCGCGACGACTCCCGGCCACCGTAGGCGGACCTGTGGGCGGAGAGTAATGGGTAGCTCACCGTCCGATCAGGACCAGGCCCGTGCCGGACGGCGCGTACGTGTTCCACGCGCGCCTCAAAGAGATGTCAGCATTAAACGTAAAGGCCGAAGTCTGCCGGGTCAGCGGGATTGTCCGAAAGGGTTACTGCTGGCCCGGAACATAAAGGGCGAAGGAAGGAACACGGGTGGGTTTTAGTCTGTAAGAGTCTGACACTCCCTTCCGCTCCACCCAGAGCGGGAGGAGTCATTTGATGATTTCCCATCCTGAAAAAAAAAAAAAACGGTGAACAGCACCAAAGATCATTGTTCGTCACTCCATGGTAATGCTCCCAAGCCCACGAAAGCCGCCGACCGCGATTGGCACGTTGCAATGCTGGAACACGTAGCGGTCGTCGAGCATGCAGACGAACTTTATGCAACCTTCTTTGCACGGTTTGGTCACTTAACAGCAGCTAGTGGTACTCCTAGAGCCTTTGTACTAATTACATCGCTGTGATATTGGGTTGTCTTCTGGCGGTCTCATGGAGAAATCGATCCTGTCTCTGCGTAGTAACACGATATCTACCCGTGTGCCGTTCAGCCACATACCCAGCACTGCGATAACGTGACCACAACCTTGATATCACGTTTTGGCTGGTGTGTAGGGCCTCAGCAACGACACGTTGAATAGGATCTCGACTCAAATGACGACGTGACATGACTCTTAAAGCTCACACGGTTCGTTAAATTAAAAAAGAAAAACAATCTTTATTATTTATTATTAATTAATATTAGTAAAACAATTTTAATTTTCCTTAACGTAACGAATTATTAACAATTTTGCCGCCGTATTTTGTTTTTTATTGACATTTTAAAATTTTTGAAAATAGGATCACAAAGAGGTTTCAATCTGTATATAAACTTTTTATGGAAACTAAAAAGATTTTAAACTATAAATTCGTAAATATAGGTAATTTAGGATTAAGGTATCCCTAGATTCTGTTGATGTGGTATATACTAATCGAGCTGAGACAGCTCGATTAGTATACATATTTTTGCTATTTTCAGTGTTATGTCGTACGGCATTTTGTTATGAGGAAATTCAGTCGACATTCAGGCTATATTTTTATGCTTCAGAAACGAGCCATTCGTGAAATTTATAATGTAATTGTAAGCATTTGCTGAGGGAAAAATTTAAGGAGACAAACATAAAGACAGCCACATCTCAATTTGTGTAATTGATAAATGATAAATGATTTTATTGATAAATGACAGCGACATTCACAACAGACATGACGACTAGGCTCCAAAAAATTAGTAATTCATTAGTGCCAAAGTATAGGTACGTTATATATGTACTTTAAAAGATACCATGAAAGATGAAAAGGTCAGTCAGCAAGGAAATGCCGGTGCCATCTAGTTTTTATAATATTGACATGTAAAAGTGTCTTAAAAGATCTACTTACACAAATAAACATTTCATATCAATAACCAAAATAAATTCTAAATGGAAACCTGCCTCCAAATTGGACAATGGCGACGAGCAAAACTGTAAAATCAAAATCGTACGCCTAAAACAAATATCAACTTTATTTCAATGTCAATTAAGTTGATTTCAGAGTGACTAGCACTATTGAAAAGTTATAAAAATGTTTGAAGTCGTAGCGTAAACTGAACTTTTATGTGTAGGAATTAAAGTAATTTTTCCATTAATTTATATTTTCAAATAAATCGCGAACGCAGATGAGCTTGCCTTCCGTCACATCTGAGCCATCTTGGTATTTCACACACGCTTATGCCCTAAAGGCGGAGGGGTTGCACTTGCTGCAGCACTGGAGATGATGCAGAAGCAACTTTAAAGTGTCTTGAGGTTAGGATGGAATAACATCTGCCTAGCCTTTCCCCAACTATTTTGAAGTCGGCTTCCAGTCTAACTGGATGCAGCTAAATATCGCCCTTATAGAATAAAAGCTTATAATCTTTTTCCGAATCTTCTAAATTGCGAAATTCCGAATCTATGTTTCTTCCTCTCGGACAGAGGAGGCCTGTGTCCCAGCAGTGGGAATTGTGACGTTCAAAAATAGATATTTAACGCAACAAGTAGCGACATCTATCGTGGGACTGTGCAGGCTCGTGGCATAGCTGTCAACGTAGTCTACGCGACACTAGATGGCGTTGGTGTCAGTGTCCAGTAAATTATTTTCATGTTTATTAGTTATTTAGAATAAATAAACAAACAGTCATAATTCCCCACATTTTATTGATAAACCAAATGTCTAACCCAAGGGCTGGCTTTTACCTTGGCCAGAGGCTAAGCATCGCCATACAACGTGGTAATGCCGCCAGTCTCTTGGGTAACGTTACCAGTCGATAGCGATGCGGATGAATTTTTCGACGCAATTTTTTAGTTTCTGTATAGTTTTAGTTAGAATTTAATTTTGATATTTTTGGTTTTTATGTCTAATAAATTTAAAGTTACCAATAGATAACAACTATTTGGTCTGTGGTGGAAGATTCTGGAAGAGACAACAATAGTTAAGAGGTACGAGGTATCCGCTTCCAGGCGGCACTCACACACTTGTTAGAGTTCTAGAAAGGTCATCTACTTTTCCAATATTTGTAAATAATTTGTAAATATTGCTTAATTTTTAATTCTTTTTATTTTTTTTTGGGGTAGACTTTTATTCTAGATGCATCGTCTTCACATATAATTATATTATGTATACAAAACCTTGTAAAACATTTTAAAAGAGTAACGGTGGAGTTTTTGCCCATTCTTCTCCATACGAAAACTACCTTTTGGAAGGGGCGACTAGAATCAATTCAATTTTACTGTAAGTTTTGACGTTCAAAAGTGCCTTTAATGTGCCTATTTGAAATAAATGATTTGACTTTGACTTTGACAGGCGTGACACGAGCTATTAGTTCGGGAAGAGGGGCTTAGTTTTGGGTGGACCAGACTTCCCATATAAGGTTTCTATGAGTCTAATCAAAGCTGAATCCTGTCTGGCTGTTTATGCTAGCCTTTTAAATACTATCAGTGTGATGCGAGATTAAGACGTGATGCCTTGGTGTAGCCCCGTGGTCGGATGATTTGGAATTGATCCAGGTGCAGGCAACTTTGAGATTAGAAAGAAAGAAATTGCGTTTATTTGGCAAAACAAAAAACCCTTAAAAAAAACACTGGCACTCCGGTAGTGCCGACAGAAGTGAAAACATGAACAATTACGAGTGTATTTTGTGAATCGTCTTATAAACAAAACACGCGTGTTAAGGTGTGTTCCTTATTTTATAGGGTTTTTTGCAAATCAGGTATGATGACCAAAGTGACTGGTTTATTCTTCTCGTGAAAGGAATTTATTCAGATTTACAAATAAGCACACAGTTATATATCCGTGGTTCAGCGCCATCTCGTCGTTGTTGGATGAACTACGTAGTTAGTACGCGAGGCCCTCGTAGTTCTTCCCGATGTGCATAGATGGCGCTGTCCTCAACAACGCGCGTCTTAAGTTTTACGTCTGACGTTAGTACGCGAGGCCCTCGTAGTTCTTCCCGATGTGCATAGATGGCGCTGTCCTCAACAACGCGCGTCTTACGTTTTACGTCTGACGTTTTACGTCTTACGAATTTTCGATCAGAGTCACGTGACCTGGCGAATTTAGAAGTTTTTACCCATTCCAAAAAAAGTACACAGCGCCGCTAAAGAAGTTTTCACTTCAAAAATAAACAAAACAAATTCAAAATGATTAAAAATAATAAAGCCAAAAGGGCCTCAGCTCAGCATAATGCCAGATGGCAACACAAAGTGCACCACCTGACGCTGATTTTCAGCTGCTGCCCACGAGTGCCATACGCTCGAAAATATAAACACATTTAAAAATTAACATTAGAAAACATTAGAAATAATTATATAAAGTTAAAATAAAATAAGTAACATTGGTAAAATTGTATAACGTATAAAATTAACAAAATGTATAAAACTGTATAACGTATAAAATTGATAAAATGTATAAAATTGGTAACAATAATAAAAGTAAAACAACACCAACAATGGTAAAAGGAATTGATAAATTAAGACACAATATCAAAAAGTTAAAATTTACAGTATGTATAAAATTAGTAATAAAGTAAAATTAGTAACACACTTTAAATTGTATAATTGATTAACCCTTGTGATGTGGCCATCTGTTGTCCAGGAGGCCTTACCTAGCCGAATCTTGGTGATGAGGGAAGTTCGTCACTCCAGGTAACGAAAGCGTCCCCACCTACACCCGTAGGCCACGTTTTAGTCCCGTTAACTGAGAGGAATTATACTGAGAGAACACTGAGAGTTAATCTGAAATGTCATAATTTAACTTATGAGAGAGTTGGGCTTTTTGAAAGAACTAGGTAATAAGACCAGTTGTTATAAATTATTGTGTCTCGGGTAGGTTTGCATAAACGTTATGTTCCCAATATGAGCATAACCTGAATAGGTCGGTACTTGTACGATTGATAAGATCAGATTTATATTTATTTGCCCAAACATGTGTACACATTAAAATAAAAAAATTAAAATAGTTTATTTCTGTACCTAACTTTCTTTTACAATCTTATTCTGTGGCTAGAACTTCCTAGGAAGCATGTAGTATGCTTGTGTTGGGTGGTTCTGCTCCTCCCTTTTTTTTTTTTTTTTTCTGGATGGGAAATCATCTAATGACCCCTCCCGCTCTGGGTGGAGCGGAAGGAAGTGTCAGACTCTTACTGACTAAAACCCACCCGTGTTCCTTCCTTAGCCCTTTATGTTCCGGGCCAGCGGTAACCCTTTCGGACAATCCCGCTGACCCGGCAGGCTTCGGCCCTGACGGGCCCCTTCCTTTGATGCTGATATCTCTTTGAGGCGCGCGTGGAACACGTACGCGCCGTCCGGCACGGGCCTGGTCCTGATCGGACGGTGAGTTACCCATTACTCTCCGCCCGCAGGCCCGCGCCTACGGTGGCCGGGAGTCGTCGCGCGGCTCCCGACGCCCGGAGCGTCTCCCGGGGCGGCTGGGACGGGAGGCTCTCTCCCTCAGCCGTCCCGCCGCCTCCTTCGCTAGCATGACTGCTTCGCAGAAGGAGGCGACTGCCCCCCACTCCCTCTCGCTTCGGACCATGACTTGAACCAGGGCCGGACGCGAGAGGTCGCCGCCGCTGCCGATCGCCTCTACGAGGACACGGCGGTGCTCCGCCCAAGTTCTGCTCCTCCCTCGGGTCAACATATTTTTAGGTAGGTAACTAGATAACTAAACTATTTTATGTAAATACAAACAAGTACCTACATAATGGATGAAGAGTTAGAGATACTGGTATGACTTCTCTTTATATGTGTGTGCATGCGTGAGTGGTGTGTGTGTGTGTGTGGTGAGTGTGTGTGTGTGTGAGAGAGGGGGTGTGTTTGTGTGTGTGCCTTTATGATAATAGAATATACTATTTCTCATATAGGCTGTGTGAATTTGACTCCTAATTAGGAGACTTCTAGCCCTACGATATAATATCATGGGATCGGTAAGTACCACTAAAAGTCACAAATATTCTCTATCGTAAGAATAAAAATAAAAACTTTGGGTACCTTTATAAACTGCGCTTTGGCAGATAGTCAGGTCGAAACCTATAATTTGAACCTAGGGATATAATTACTGTGATTATTGCCTGTTGTAGTTGCCTTGTGAATAAATAAATAAACTTGCATGCAGGATAACATAAAATAAACTTGCATGCAGGATAACATAAAATAAACTTGCATGCAGGATAACATAAAATAAACTTGCATGCAGGATAACATAAAATAAACTTGCATGCAGGATAACATAAAATCAAAGAAACAGTTCAGAGGCATGTTTGCCACATACTATGGCGTGCAAATATTATGTTTGTTAAAAAAATAATAACACATGAACATAAAACTTGATACTTAGTTACAAAATATGTTTATGGTAAAAAAAAAAGTGAAAATAAATTAATGTCTAAATAATAATCAAATTTAAAAATATGATGTATAAAAAAACTTTAGACAAATTAATGTAAAAATTACAATAAAATATAATGTCAAAATTAAGGCTTATACGAGTAGGTACTACTTATTACAGATTGATGTCAGATGTCAGTAATTTAAATAAAGGGTAATAAATACAAATCACATACTTAGTACTTAAAACATTTTAGGTTAGCGTATCTAAAATTTTATCTTCCAGAAACTCAGAAATAGTATAGTAAGTTTTACTAACAAGAAAGTTCTTTAAATGTCTTTTAAAAAGATTAAAGTTTAACATTTCAATTGATTCTGGTATGTGATCATAAATCATTGGAGCCATACAGAACATACTACAGTTTTAGATTGCCTTGAGCACAACATAATTGGCGTGCCGTCGACTGCGGTTATTTCTATCTGATAGCTTATGAAATAGTTCTGAGTCGGTTTTTACAAATACTGCAGTTTCGAAAATGTACAAACAGGGTAATGTTCGTATTTTACATTTAATAAAAAAGGTTTACAAGTGTCTGTGAATTTTAACGCAAACATTGCCCTGATGCACTTTTTTTGGGCCTTAAAAGTAAGCTCCCTATTTGTTGAGTTTCCCTTTGAGCTTGATTGAGCTAGAAGTTATTAAGTAGTTCATCTCATGGACCGCTACAGCGACTCTGAGAAATTGTAATAGTCTCATTGCAGGTGTTCACCCCGATACAACTAGATACGGAGACTGGTTGTATTGGTGTGAATATTTAAGTGTTTAGGAAAGGTATATTGGTTTAGAGGCTCGCCACGTTATTTTTATGTGTACCTTAATTTCTGTGGTATTACAATATTTTTTTTAATGAAAAACTTTCCCTAATAGCTTATACCCTATAAATATTTTAGCACGGCGGTGGGTAGCATAATACTAATAGAAACCATCAACATCTTGTTTCTAATCATTTCTGTAAAGTACGAGGCAGCCGGGTTACAGTTGGCGCCCAACGTGGGGCGTTATAGCTGATGATGTATCCTTTGGAAGAATAACTTTAATTTTGTTGATAATGGAGCCACAGGTTGTCTATGATTCTTGCTGATGCTTGAAATCGAACATGTGGTATGATGACCAGTGGCCTATATTGGCATACCCCAACAAAAACGATCGTGTACAGGAGCTACACCATGGTGTATTTTAAAGTGCATTGGACCTAGATTTTGTATTAATGCTAAGTTAATGGAAAATAACTTTTGTAGATTCAAGAATAAAAAACTGTGTGCACATAGCCCAAGTAACATTTTAAACTGTATAAAAGCTGTATTATGGACTATTTGTTTACTGCAGGCTGTTAAACGTGCTGTATAAAGACTGTATAGCAAGCTATACAGCCCTTGTAACTCTGAAATGGGCCCCAAAATTATACAGCTTTAAGTGTAGATTTAGCTGTATAACACCTGCATAATAGCTGTACTATTTGGCTGGCTAAGATACTATTTAGATACTTTTATACTGCTTCCATTCTCTTATTTTCTTTTTTATTCTTTTATACAGACTCAAACTTGTGAAAATCTTAATAAAAGAATAAATATATTATAATTGTGTTCGTGGTTGAATTCATTCTCCATTTTATTTACTATGTGCCATATCTGAAGATAAGCGAAAAAATATTTAATAACCAATTGGTACTACTCCTCCTGTTTATCGTTGTTGTTATGCTTGCGACTGATATTTTTATGTGATTATGTATACTAGTTTTAAGCTCAAAACTCACGCCCCTTCGAAATAAGGAATATACATACATTTTTTCTGTAACAACAAATATGTGATCAAATCTGAAAACAGTTTTAAGAGTAACCCGGACTGTTCTATTGATAGTAAACGTAATTGTGTGTACTATACAGTTAAAATCTTTTGTAATTTTGTACTGAAATTTCAAAAACAAACAAAAAATTATCTCGTAAAATTGCAATGCAATTTATAAATTATTATAAAATGGCGTCCTTAGTTTATACAGCTCTTGCTCTTCTAGTACCCCTTAATACAGCTTTTTGCATAACAGAGTCGTTATTTAAGAACGTATCTCAGCCTAAAGAGTAACATTGTCTGTACATTAGTATTTAAGTACTGTAGAAGCTGCCTTAAATTCTTATTCATATTCATTAATACAGTTAATTAGGGTTCAGTTGAAAATATAGAAAACCTCATTATGATCCAAGGCCCGTAAGGCGGTGAGCAAGGAATCGGATAATATATAGACTGATTTTAGGTTATATTAGTTTCAAAATAATCGATAAGCTGGATAATTGTGTATGCCAACACTATAATAATAACTTTAATCTTCTAAAACACGAAAAACTGTAAAAAGGGAAAAATGTATGCCAATCGCATAAGGCTTTAAAAAGGAGTAAATCTAAACTCTTCTACATGAGACAGAATTGAATTAAACTATTATAAAGGGAACTGCTTGCTAAGAGTATCCTAGATTTCCGTTGTACAGCTATTATCAAGCTTAACTTGAAGGCTGAACAATAGAGTAATTTTACACCAATATTCAGGCTATAACAATATTTAATGCTCTCATGCAGAAGTAGGTTATATAAAAGTATAATTTGAGAGCAGTATACAGTTATTGTCTTATAAAGTTGCTGAACGCAGTTTTTTACGCCGCGGTCTGTATTTTAGCATTTTCCAATGCTATTTAAAAGCTAAAGGTAAAAATTTAGGCTCTATACATCCGTTAATCAGCTATACTGTATACAGTTGTACAGTTATACTAAAGTACAGTCCTAAACATATTTTTACACTCTTGTACATCATTTATTAAGCTTATAGCTGGTAATGCGCTGGTAAATATAATATTTTTCCGCTTAAATGTTACTTGGGAGCTCACACGCCTAAAAACTATTAATTGCTAATCATTTGCTATCAGGCGTTTACACACAATTAGTTTACTAACGATTTTCTATATAAATAACTAAAACGGTGACCTAGTAAGGCTTGGTTAGTCTAGTTGAATAAATAAATACATTTTGTATTACTCGCAACTAGCCTAGTTCTGGCTAAGCTCAAACCAGATAAAAATGTACCAAGACTGTGGTTGAGTACATTCATAAACAACGCATTATCGCCCTCTATTTACTGTATACTTTTCAAATCAGACAATTGTGCTGCCTTTTCATCGGAGATATGATCGATAAGATGTGCGCTAAGTAGTGAAGCTGAGCTACGTAACTAAGCGTCTGTCCACCGGTGTCGGGCCACGAAATAAGCGTTCCACGCATGTAATAAATGTTACGTAAAAAAGCTTAGCTTTATTTAACTTTCGAGTATAATTAAGCCAAGCTACGCTATAAAAACAAACGTTATTTTTGTTTTATATCATACGTATCCTGCAGCCTGCCTTAAGATAGTTATGAACTTTGACGAGAAATAACATTTGGCGAGAGCCTACCGAAATGTTTATAAATTATATGGAAGCGCCAGTCGACGGTTTGGGTGTTTCAAAACGAATCAACACCTACCAAAGTGAAGCGATCTAGAAGCGGAGGGAAGAATTTGATCCAAATAAAGATGAAAAGAAAACCAAATGCATTAGGTTTAAATTGCCTAATGTTAGAAGTAGTGAATGTGACATCATACTGAATGGAGAAAAACTGGAATTTGTTGATCAAACTGTTTTTCTGGGAATCACGCTAGACGACAAATTACAATGGGGACCTCACATAACATCTCTTGAGGGGCGGCTTAGCTCGGCCGCTTATGCTGTTAGGAAGATAAGACAGTTAACTGATGTAGAAACCGCGCGTTTAGTCTATTTTAGCTACTTTCACAGCATAATGTCGTACGGCATTTTCCTATGGTCGAGCTGCTGACAATGAAATTTAGTGTTGCCCAAAATCGGTCTTGGTCTTGCAGTCTTGGTCTTGGTCTTGCATTTTTGCAAGACCAAGACCAAGACCGACTTATTGTAGCAAGACCAAGACTGAACCCTGCAAGACTTGAGCAAGAACAAGACTAAGCCTGCAAGACTCTTGCGTCTCGCAGTTAAGTCAAACTGAGATTTGGGCGTTATAGTAGGTATTTGGTTTCAATCCCGATTTTGATAGACGTTCCCCAGTTTCAAAATCGTATCGTCATAACACTAAAAGGTATTGAAAGGTATTGTATTGATTATTATATGTTTCAACTATTTTGTTAAGTAGGTAGGTAGCGTGTTAAAATGTACCTAGCATAACTGTCTAGCAAAGTTCATTTCATACCTTGTAGGTATATCTACTTAGAGTATTATATTATCCATGTGTAAGTCTAATGTGCAGATCTAACATTAGTAGGTGGTTAAGAGCCCCTAACAATTTCGCGGACTAAAAACAGAAAAATCGATTTTTTTTCAGCGCAAATTTCTCAATATCCTTAAGTTATCTAGTTTTTTAAAAAATACACAAGTATTTATCACCTATCTATCTAGTAAGTCTACGAATTTAATTTTTGATAACTACTTAATATAAATTCCAAAAAATAAAAAACAAACACACGTTTTTACGTAATCACGAAACACCAAGTTTTTCGATTGCTTTTTTAGCTTACTGGTAGCAAATAACGATCTGAAAAAAAATCCTAAATACTAGGCATATAATATATTAGTAAGTCTACGATTTATTTTTTTTAAGTTTAATGTATTAGTACCTGTAAAAAAATGTTAACTACGCTGAAAAATCCCAATAAAGTCATGTGCAAAACCGTCGTCTACGCGTAAGAATTTATTGAAAATAACAAAAAGTGTTAAATATTTTAAAATTTGAGATGTTTATCTACCAAACTCAATTTTTATATTTTTATTTTGACTACTAATTTAATTGTAGTAAAATATCTAAATAATGCCTTATAAACCGATGCGCTCGCTCGATGCATTCAGTCGCGCCCAAAGGCTTCTAGACGACGGACCTGTGTCGCCTGTGACGATCGCCGCTCCCGTCGTAATTCTTGAATCGCGAGTGATTTTGTACTACGCCTAACCAGTTTTGAGACTGTATGAATATTTATTTTTTTATGTCAATAGTGTGACACTTTGTGATTTGTTAATGTTATTCATACATATTAATGTTTTGTATTGTACTTTTGGATAAACAAAATAATGTTTCGTTTGAATAAAGCTATCTTCAATATTAAAGTAATTTTCCTCCATGCCCCGCTCGTTTTCTCCTTGTTCTATACAAAATAAAGTGATTAGCTTTATAAAATAGGACAAAATGACTTGCTATACTATACTCTCATGGTCTGCGGTCTTATGGCGAGGGAATACTACAGACCTCCCCGTCGTTCTGTATTACGTAAACAATAACACGTGTAATTCGTTTCAGACGTACCTTATAATACGCTGGTCACACTTTATAATTTGGTTTTACGAGTACTATAGTGAATGCCGTAATAGGTTACGATATTTTTATAGGGTACCTGAACATAACATGTCATAATCACCATAAAATCCATCCAGTATTACGCAATCTAGTAAGTAAAACTATGGAGTGCTAATAATAGCGGTTACGGACCAAGATTATTTGTTCCCGCTTCAACGCACACTACGATTATCAGTTTATAGTTCGAACGCACACAGACACACTGCGCTCCTATAATTACCTAATCTAATAGTGCGCCGAAATTGATAGGGGCTCTTAAAAATTATGTAGGTATTTATGTTTCACAGTTTATATTATTCTTCTATTCAGCAAAATTTAAAACTAACAGTGAGTCGAGTACTAGTAGCAGTTTTTAAGCCAGCCGATGTTATGGTACAGACGCCAGCACATCAAGCTACTACAATCTGCCATATTTCTTTAACAGATTTTCAACTTTTTCACTAAAGCATTAAGGACGTAACCCCAAAGAAAAAAATCTAATGGGGTCAAGCAGTGGCGTGCCTAGGGGTCAAAATTAGGGCAAGCCCACAGATTTTCAACGTATAAAAAAACGCCCAACTGAAGGATTGGCTGATTTTCAGTTATTAATGTTTATGTTCGAGTTCATTGATTAGTATTTTTTTAATATATTTATTTATTGATAGGTTTAAGTAAGTTTGTTGTTGTGAATTATGATTTTATTAGGGCAAGCCGGGCTTTTCGGCTTCTATGAAGGTACCGCCCCTGGGGTCAAGTCCGGTGAGCGAGCTGGCCATGGCTGAGGAGTGTGGACCGAATCTTCGTCACTCTCAAACAACAAACACACACACAGGTTTTGTCAGGTTCAAGCATTTATGCACTTTATTGTAATAATTTTAAAGTTTATTTTCTAGTGCGTTAATAATACGAGGAGACCGCTTGGCGCTGCGGTCCCTTTGTCGCGGCATTTGAAAGCGAATAGCGTAGGTACGAAGACAGTGTTGACCTCGCTAATAAACTTTAGCAATACAGCTGATCAGGTAGCCCTTTCGAGTTTTATTTACATTGCTGTTTTGAGTGAAACAAGTGAATTTACTATTTTTTAATTAAAAATATCATTGCGTCAGATAGAAATAATGATTTTATACAGTTTACAGTAAAAAAAATTGCAGAAAAAAACGTAAAACTAAGAAAAATCCGACGAAAAATTTCAACGAGAGGGGGAGGGGTCTAGAATCATGTACTGAATCCATGGTAAGCGGTTGCGCGTCGATGTCCCTGCCACCCTGAGCAATACCAATAGGCTAATAGGTATTTCAATGTAGTCTAGTCTAAGTAGTAGAGTCTCGCAAGACTTGCGAGACTCTTGCTGCAAGACCAAGACCAAGACCAAGACTGAGAGCGCAATACCAAGACCAAGACTGGCTAAGGTCTTGTCTTGGTCTTGCATTTGGGCAACACTACAATGAATCCATCTTTATTTTGCATAAAAGAGCTGTCAGAGTCATTTATAATCTACGTCGCCGCGAATCTCTCAGGGAACTTTTTAAAAGGATTAATATTATGACGGTACCTTGCCAATTCATTTATGAAAATATTATGTATGTAAGAAAAAATCTACATCTTTTTAATAAAATAAGATATAGACATAATTTTAATACTAGAAATAAAGATAAAATACATCAATCATTTTTCAGATTAGCCAAGGTACATACATCTTTTTTGGGGTGTTACAATAAAATACCTTGTGATATATTGCAATTGAATGAAAGAAAATTTAAAACTCACATTAAACGTACACTTTGTAAACAAGCATACTATAAATTAGAAGATTATATCCAAGATAAGAACGCTTGAAAACATGCTGGTCCTGCTCCATAGGACAATCTAGAGTCTAGACAAAATCAAACGGGTTGTTAATTGAATTGTAATTTTTTATTTATTTTTTTATTTACATTGATTTACATTCTCTAACTACTTCAACTGACACCCTGACTTATTACTTGTAATTAGTTTTTTATTTAAATGAAAATCGTTTACTTTTACCATGTTTGTAAATACGTGAGCAAGCACCATGTAGCTGTACTTATCTGATCTATCAGATAATTAATTTATATGTCATGGTTTCATTTTTAATTCTTTTACCTATTGTAATATAGTAATTTTATTATAGGTGCGTCGTCTTCACATATTATTATTATACGAGTATAATTTTATTAATGTATGCAAAATATTGTAAAACATTTTAAAAGAGTAACGGTGGAGTTTCTTGCCCATTCTTCTCCATACGAAAACTACCTTTTGGAATGGGCGACTAGAATCAATTCTATTTGTTGTAATTTGTGACGTTCAAACGTGCCTTTTATGTGCCTATTTGAAATAAATGCTTTGACTTTGACTTTGATCGCGAGCTTTTTCAATTTGACTAGCTACTTGGTGTCAATTCCTTTACGGAACCAAAGAAGCATCAACGCTGAATGGTATACTAACAAATGCTTGGCAGAAGTTTTCTTTGTTGTGAGCAACAAGTGACCAAACACAGGGCTCCACGGGCTTCTGCTCCACCACGACAACGCGCCTTCGCACACCGCGCTCAAAACGAAGGACTTCCTGGACAGCACGCCGGTCAAACTCCTGAGTCACCCTCCTTACAGCCCTGACCTAGCATCGTGTGACTTCTTTTTATTCCCAAAAATAAAAAATCAGCTGAATGGGATACAATTTTCGTCGCCGGAAGATGCGCTGTCAGCGTTCGAGCAGGCTGTAATCGAGGTGTCTGCGGCGGACTGGAAAAAGTGTTTCGAAAACTGGTTCAGACGCATGAAACTTTGTATAGAGTGCTAGTGGAGAGTACTTTGAAAATATTTAATAAAAAAATATCTACTCCTATAGAACATTTTTTTTTTATTTTCGCAAAACTTTCTGAGTGTCCCACGTACTTAAAAATGATACCAAGGTGTGATACCTACCCATTGTTATTTCGTTAGTAAACGATGTGATCGCTACTCATGAGTGAACGGGACTATCACGACGCAGTAGGTAAACAGTCCTAAACACTGTCAGTAGTGAAACGCAAGTTGGATCTTTACCCGGCGAAAGCGAATCCGGAGCCGGAAAATGCGCGCGGACGCGTGCGGCCCGGCACGAACACGCGCGGCTGGCTGGGCGCGAGCTGCAGGCGCGGCGCGCGCTGCAGGCTCGGTAGGCTGACCGTGCGCTGTTGCACGCGCGGCGCGAGCGGCACACCCGGCGAGCGCGGCACGCGCTGCACGGGCGGCACGCCCGTCGTGCGGGGCACCCGCGCCGACCGCGGATGCGTGCGGTCGAGATTCACGCGGCGCATGCGCGGTGCACGCGTGCCGGTCGTTCAGGCACGCGGCTCGATCACACCCCAAGACCTTACTCACCAGCCGGGCTGGCTTTGTATTCACGAAGACAACTAGCTTCCTTCAAATAAAACGCAGGAGTTTAACTAACAACATCATGACCACCCTCACGTTATGTAATACTAATTGTCTAGTGAAACCTTACTTTGTACTGGTTTGCACTCTGATATCAAAACTCGCGATGAATCGACTCAATAAGACTGTACAAAGTGAAGCTCGCGGCACCCGAATGCGCAGTAGGGCACAGGATGACTGAGACAACGTAACGTTGCGGCACGCAGCGGCCGGCACGGCAGCGAGCGGCGTAGTGCCGGGCGCGCGGCGCCAGGTGCGTCACGCGCGGGGCGACGCGGAGAGGGGTGGGTCGGTGCGGGACTGCGGAGGCCGGCGCGTACCAGCGCGAAGCGGCGCGGAGCTGCGCGGGGCGACAGCGCGCCGCGCCGGTGCGGCCGGCACAGCCCGCGCGGCGACGCGCCGCCGCGTCGCCATACTCTAAGTATAAACCGTCAGTACTATCTGTGGTACTATTATCTGTTCTGTGACTAGGGTGGAACGAAATGGCATAGGTAATATCTTTTTTTTTCAGTCAGTTGTATTGTTAATTGATGACCTTTTTAACCGAATTCAAAAAAGGAGGAGGTTCTCAATTCCGATGTTTATATTTTTTTTATATAAACATCATTCATACAAACATGAAGGTCCTACGACATTGCTCACCGGTGGCGCACGAATACGATACGAGTAAATGTAATGAAGCAAAGTGTACACGTCGCCACGTCGGCTTGTGTTGGGTGAATGCACAACAGTGAAGATGTGTACTAGATATGTAAACTTGCAAGATGTGTTATGATGTTATGTCAATGAGAAGACGAAGGATTCCCTTGATGGATTTATTGCTACTACATAATATGTATACAAGCTATGTTAGAGAAATGCACAGCTAAACAATATTGGTGTGTATAAATGAGTGTGCCGTTAGTGCCGTACAAACTGGCACAGAGGTACAGCGAGCAGCTCTTACAGCCACAAAATTTATGATGGTTTATGTTGTATTTAACAAACAAATATGAGCTTATTCCAATTCTACGAAAAATAATCTGTACTTACTTTTAAATAATAAACTAATGGAGACTGATTACAGTGGTCTATGAACAGTATGAACTAATAGCGATACTGTAGTGGTATTTCTGTGGGGATACCTCAACTATACCCTTGTGCAAAGTGGCATCTAAATCTGACCTGGATGTACCTCAACTATACCCTTGTACAAAGTGGCATCAAAATCTGACCCGGGTACCTCACCTTTACCCTTGTGCAAAGTGGCATCAAAATCTGACCCGGATACCTCAACTATACCGTTATGCAAAGTGGCATAAAAATCTGACCCGGCTGTTTTGAGAAATATAATATGTATTTTAGAATACCTACCTACATATTTTTATGCTACATCTTTATTTTAAGGCCAGGACTCTCGGAAATCTCGGAATCGACCTATTTTTGATTCAACATTAAACAATCAAATATTCTTTGTTTAATCTGAAAAAAATATATGGCATAGTTTAACTAACATTCTTGATTATTCTATGGTTCAAAACACGATATTTACAACTTCACTCGATCATAAAAAATCGCAAACAAATCGAAAACAGCGAAGTTTTTAATCGTTTTTCAAGTCGTATTTGAAGTAGACTTAACTTTTACTCGCAAAAAATATATCAAAAAATAGGCAATGATGTATAGTAGAACATTCTACGGTTAATTTTTCTCAAAACTGATTTTTATTTTCTTAACAAGATATAATCTAAAAAGGCGGCCTGCGCGCTTCACTTCAGTAGCCCAGGGGGGAGACAGTTAGAACAAGCACTACTTTCGTAAAGAAAGAGGCGCCATCTACTTTACTTAACAGAGAAACTATTAGTTTTATAATTATCGATAGATGTCTCTGTAATCCCAACTTAACGAAAATAAGAAAATCAAATAACTAAGTTCTCTAATTTAGTTTATAGTATTTTTCTAGAGAATAATTTGTAATATATTTCATTAAAATTATCACGTTATTATATTTCATACATGTCCAGCATTATCAATTATGGCAACCTTGTCACGTAAATCCATATTGTGTGACATATTCTGGTCTGGCAACATCACACATTATGGCCGCCGCAACTTGCGTCTGCGCTTGTTTGTGTTTCGTGTCTCCATTTTGTGTTTAAATGCTAATTCTATTCAAGTAAATGTAGCGGGTGAAATTCAAATTATACTATATAAAGTTTTCTTATGTTTTTGCAAATAGAAGCTGTGTCCACATCGATCAAAATGCGATTCGCTAATGATGACTCGTTTACTTACTGAATCACGATCATTAAAATATCAATAATAGTTCCTTCAGACAGTAAATTTTAATGATTGTAATTTAGTATATGTATCGTCATTATATGCACAAATCGCATTTTAATCGACATACGACGTAAACACAGCTGATATTTGCAAAAAACAAGAAAGATCACCAATACATACAAGCAAAGAGTATAGTAACCTATACGTATGTAGGTATATATACATTCCTGCCTTAGTTCCCGTTAAGATATGTAGATGGCGTTTCGAATCTGGCTGCTTCGAAATGACGCAAGAGGGCTCTCTTCTCCCGTATTATTATTATACTCTTTGCAGTAGCCCGCCGGGCGTTACCGAGGTAGGACCTGTGTCGCTTTTGCTGGCTCGCCGCGTTCCCGCTAATCGATCGAAATATACGTTATATTATTGTTAATTTCCGTGTTTGTGTATTAGTTTCAAAAATCAGTCTGTAAATATTGTTTAGGTTCTAGTATTAATAATTAAACTAAATATTAGTTTGTTATAATATATAGTGATAATTAAGATTAAATTATGGGGAATAAAAACAGAAGAAAGAAAAAAAAATGTTCAGCATTGAACTGCAAAGCTTAAAAAAAAATAAGGTAAGTTTGATTATTATTTTTCTACGTATTTATAACTACCCACTTACAAGACGACGCGACAGAATAATATTGTAGTTGTATAGGTTCTCTTGCTTTCGTCACAGTACTAGCAGTAGCAGGTCGGTACCATAAATTTACAATTATCGTAATATCTGTAATAGATTTTCAACTTTACTACAACGGAATGAGTTTTATATTCAATTGCAAAATTTGAGTTTTTTGAGTTTGTGTTTCTAGTTTTGTGATGTGTATAGGTAAAATATTATATTTTTTATTTAGCATTATTGTGATTTGAAAATTTTATGAAACGAAAAAGCTACAGTAGAAAAAGCTACAGTAAAAAGAGACATAAGATATAACGTGGGAGAAAATGAGATAGGAAGCATTATACAGTGTTTTTGTTTTATATTATTACAAAATATGACATCACATTTAATCCTATGCTACTAATTTGTGATGAATGTGATGATGATGGTGATGGTGTTGGCGATGGCGATGGTGATGGCGATGGTGATGGTGATGGCGATAGTGATGGCGATGGCGATGATGATGATGGCGATGGTGATGATGATGGTGATGGCGATGGTTATGGCGATGGTGATGGCGATGGCGATGATGATGATGGTGATGGCGATGGAGATGGTGATGGCGATGGTGATGGCGATGGTTATGTATGGCGATGGTGATGGCGATAGCGATGATGATGGCGATGGCGATGGTAATGGCGATGGCGATGGTAATGGCGATGGCGATGGTTATGGCGATGGTGATGGTGATGGCGATGATGATGATGATGATGGTGATTGCGATGGAGATGGTGATGGCGATGGTGATGGCGATGGCAATGGTGATGGCGATGGTGATGGATGGATGGGTGGATGGATGGATGGATGGATGGATGGATGGATGGATGGATGAATGGATGTTCTTTAGCATCGTTGTGATTTGAAAGTTTATGAAACGAAAAAGCGACAGTAAAAAGAGACATGTAAATTCATAAGATTTAACGTGGGAGAAAATGAGATAGGAAGCATTATACAGTGTTTTTGAAGGTTTCACTTCTACCACGTGTGAATTGCACACATGCTGTTTTTTTATTTAAAAATATGAAATTCGTTGTGAATGAAATAGGAAGAGTTCAATAAAAATACGTATTGAATTGTGGTGTTTTTGATTAGTAGATTTAATTAAAAAACTTATTGACGAATTCAAGCAACCAAAAAAACTGTTTTACAAAAAAAAACAACCGACTCAAAAAAAAAACACTACAACGTGAAGAATATTTTCATTTTTTGACACCGACTTTCGAAACTTTCGAAACTTTATTTTTCACTTTGTAGTGTTTTTTTTTGGAAGTCGGTTTTTTTTTGTAAAAAAGTTTTTATTTTTCACTTTTTAGTTGTACTTACCTACCCCAAACAAATTCATATATCACTACTTGCTATGTGAATATCAGTAACAAAGCTATTGAACACATCTGCCTTACCCTTTGAAGGGTACAGGCGTGATGTTATGTTGTGTGATTGCGATTACATATGCTATAGCAGCAATCGCGGTTGATTTGCTGGCATTTATTGAAGAGTTCCGTTGTTTGTCTCCGAAAGTCATAAAAAAGAAAGTCAAAAATAAAAAAACAGCATGTGTGCAATTCACACGTGGTAGAAGTGAAACCTTCAAAAACACTGTATAATGCTTCCTATCTCATTTTCTCCCACGTTAAATCTTATGAATAATTTACATGTCTCTTTTTACTGTCGCTTTTTCGTTTCATAAACTTTCAAATCACAACGATGCTTAAGAACATCCATCCATCCATCTATCCATCCATCCATCCTTCACCATCACCATCGCCATCGCCATCACCATCACCATCGCCATAGCCATCACCATCGCCATCGCCATCACCATCACCATCGCATCACCATCATCATAATCGCCATCACCATCGCCATCACCATCGTCACCACCATCGCCATCACCATCATCATTATCGCCATCGCCATGACCATCGCCATCACCATCGCCATCGCCATCACCATCATCCTCATCATCACCACGAATTAGTAGCATAGGATTAAATGTGATGTCATTTGTAATAATAAAAAACAAAAACACTGTATAATGCTTCCTATCTCATTTTCTCCCACGTTAAATCTTATGAATAATTTACATGTCTCTTTTTACTGTCGCTTTTTCGTTTCATAAACTTTCAAATCACAACGATGCTAAAGAACATCCATCCATCCATCCATCCATCCTTCACCATCACCATCACCATCGCCATCACCATCACCATCGCCATAGCCATCACCATCGCCATCACCATCGCCATCACCATCACCATCGCATCACCATCATCATCATCGCCATCACCATCGCCATCACCATCACCATCGTCACCACCATCGCCATCACCATCATCATTATCGCCATCGCCATGACCATCGCCATCACCATCGCCATCGCCATCATCCTCATCATCACCACAAATTAGTAGCATAGGATTAAATGTGATGTCATTTGTAATAATAAAAAACAAAAACACTGTATAATGCTTCCTATATCTCATTTTCTCCCACGTTAAATCTCATGTCTCTTTTTACTGTTGCTTTTTCGTTTCATAAAATTTTCAAATCACAACGATGCTAAAGAAGTTTTTACTTCAAAAAAAAAATTGCAAATCTGTCTATTTACGATGGAATTATTAACATACATAAAAAAAAATTGAAATATCCGAATTGAGAACCTCCGCCTTTTTTGAAGTCGGTTAAAAATATAATATTTACAATCACAAAACTAGAAAGAAACTAAAGTAGGATGATGAAATTAAAATACTGTAGACGAGCAGCCCTATATTTCAAGAATAGGGCCGATTCACAATACTATTACTTATAAAAATAACCGTGACAGGGGTCAGCGAGTTCATTCGAACTGCGCTTTCGCGGCATTTGCCACGCGAGGACGGAGGTAACGCTAAACGCCTACTACGCTCGAAGATCCTGGCCTTAATAACGTTTTAACAGGTATTTCTGACTTTATAATACTTAATTAATGTGTTTCCCTTAGACAAAGTCACTTGCCACCTCAACAGTACTGAATTTCAGTATTTTTTTCGTTTTTAACCGACTTCAAAAAAAGGAGGAGGTTCTTAGTTCGTCGGAATCTTTTTTACATTTTTTTAAATATTTATGTTCACTTACTCGTTTCGATTTAGAAAATTCTTTTTCCTATCCAAAGGTGGTTTTCTGTCTTTTATATCACCACCCCATGATTGGGGTGGTGATGCTGATGCATCACAAAAAATACATTAAGCTGCATAGGAATGAAAATATTGAGAAAATGTGTAGGCAAATAATAGTATTTGCCTACACATTTTCTCAATATTTTTATCAAGAATTTTTTTTTTTTTTTTTTATTGAAATTACTATCCATTGGTGTGGCCATAGGTTTACAATTTTCCATTCTAAACTTTTCAAGAACATTCTCCAAATAGCTTTTCTGACTAAGTTCAGTAAATACCAGATTTTATGTTTTGATTCACATTAATACCTAAATATTCAGATATCAATCCCAAATCCTTCATTTTAAATTCCTGATTCAGGAATTTAACAACAACTTTTTGGGACAAACAACTCTGATATTACACATAATATCAGAATTGTTTGTTCCAAAAATTAATAAATCGTCAACATAATTAGTAATACAAAGATTTTATCTTTTCCATTATATTTATTGTAAAGACATGAGTCACAGTATGATCTAAGAAAACCCTCTCTGGTCATTATTTCATTGAACTTATTATTCCATTACTTACTTAGGTGACATTATTTTTTAAACCATATAAAGATTTAAATTTAACTATAGTTTTATTATTAGAGTAAGCCCCTTTAGGTAACTGAATATAAACATCCTCTTAGATTTCCACATATAAAAATGCCCCCGTTACATCCATTTGATAGATTGGGAAATTTAATTTAGTAGCAATAACAGCAAAGACTAAATGTTGACAGCTTTGCTACTGGAATGCTCCAGTAGGAAAGCTGTCAATCTATGCTGATGTCTTGATAACTAAACAAATCATCCTGTTCAAACCCTCTTGCGACTAACCTGGCTTTATACTGACCTCTCTATACGGACCTTTAATTTTGGACACCCATTTACTGCTTACAATTTTACTTGGGTCAACTGGCACATTAGGCACTTCCCACGTATTATTATCCGTTAGTGTTTGTAGTTCTATGGCCTCCTTCCATTTGGAAGTATCATCCCTACTCATAGTGTCTTTGAAGGTCGCTGGATCAGGATCTAGGACCTAGGACCAAAGGACGTTGTACGACCGACGCCGGTGTAACTTTATTAAAACACATTTTTAACGCGTGGGGAGAGGCCCAAGACGCCATAGGAATCTTTTGTGACCTGTCCAAGGCATTTGATGCATTACGGACTTGGAAAACTTGCGCTCAGTTTAGTTAGTTCTTATTTAAATTATAGACGACAACACGTTCAAATAAATGGTGTCAATTCACTTGGTTTACTAGTAAAAATTGGTGTGCCACAAGGCTCGATATTGGGTCCTTTCCTCTTTTTAGTGTATATTAATGATCTACTCCATTTATTAAAAAATCAACCACAAAATATGGTGTTATTTGCTGATTACACTTCCTTAATTTTTAAGGTAAATAGACATGCTACAAATTTTGACGACGTAAATAATGCCCTACTGCAGGTCCAAAATTGGTTCACTGCTAATAATTTAGTATTAAATGAAAAAAAACTAAATGTTTAAGATTTTCTTTACCAAATGTCAAGGGTAGTGATTGTGAGATAATATTGAATCAAGAGAAACTAGAATTCGTCGATAAAACTGTTTTCCTAGGGATCACGCTCGACTCAAGGCTACAATGGGGTCCTCATTTAACATCTCTTGCAGGACGGCTAAGTTCAGCAGCTTATGCTGTCAGAAAAATCCGTCACTTTACTGATGTAGATACCGCGAGGCTAGTCTATTTTAGTTACTTTCATAGTATCATGTCTTACGGTATTTTACTTTGGGGACGGGCTGCAGGCATCGATTCTATTTTTATTCTGCAGAAAAGAGCCATCAGAGCCATATAATATAATCTCCGCAGGCGCGATTCTCTAAGGGAACTGTTTAAGGAAATTAACATCATGGCGATGCCTTGTCAATATATCTATGAAAACATCATGTATGTAAGGAAAAAATTACATCTTTTTAGTTAGTTAGTTCAACCAGGTTTCAGACTGGCTAAAGTAGATTCATCTTTTATGGGGTACTGTTTAAAATGTTATAATAAAATACCTCCCCACATTCTTCAACTAAAAGAGACAAAATTCAAGTCTTGTATAAAACGCACACTATGCAGTCAGGCATATTATAAGTTAGGGGATTACATCGCTGATAAAAATGCCTGGCTCAATGCTGGTCCTGCTCCACAACCAGAACTAATTGATTAACACATGGAAATACTGTTGGAGCTGCTGAAGATTGTAAGACTATCTTTGCATTGTATAAAATCAATTTCCTTTGTATTGTATAATTGCATAGCACAGATGTGAGTTCTATGTACCCTATAGCTACCATTTACCGGGTAATAATATGTCTTTCATTGACTTGAATGTGCCCTGGCAGCTGATAGTATGTCATGCTCACTCAAATGTCTCTCTGACGGTGGCGTGTGTATTGGATCATTTAGCTCCCTTCAAAATGGTTGAGCTAAATGGTGCTGATTTATGCGTCATGTTCGTGAACGGGCGCCGTCAGTTGGGCTGGTCATCACTTAGCTGCCTCGGCTTATTTTAAATTATTTTATTTTTGGATTGTTGTTTGTTAAGTACTATTTGTTGTACTCTGGGCGCTCTTAACGCGTACGTCTTTCTTATTTTTTTACATCGTTCTCACATTATATAATTTTAATATCAAAAGTAATGAATAATGATGTAACTAATATTTTAGTAAAATATAATTTTAAAAGAGTGTCCATGGAGTTTCTTGCCCGTTCTTCTCCATAGGCACCTACGCTTTGGAATGGGCAACTAGCTTCATATTTTCTGACTGACCGACTTCTTGACAATTCAAAAGTGCCTGTAAATGGTTTAATTGAAATAAATGCTTTGAGTTTGAGTTTTGAGTCTACATTAATGTGCACGTTGTTACACATATAAAAATAGTATAGTTATGATTACGTTATTATCAGAATCTTTTATTTATTTATTATTATATTTTATTTATTATTATATATATTATATTTTATTTATTTAATCACTACAGGTTATGGGCCCAGGCACACGTACCTCCAATAACTATGTAAAACTTGCTGAGTTGTTGAAATACTGCACTCTGATTAACTGGCAAATTTAGATTAGATTAAAGCCGCAATGCCATTACTCCACGTTGTGCAGGAAGGCAAAGTAAAACGAAATAACAAAAAAAAAGGTAGAGCTTCTTGGGAGGTATATTGATCAAGATGGACAGCAGTCAAAAATTTCTGAAGCTGTAAGGTTCAAGGAACTAGAACATTTGGAAATTCCAAACCAATGTGCTGTTGCGTGGACAAGGTTGGCTGCATATAGTAGAACGACGGCGCACAAAACCAGAAATAGCTGGGGAGAAAACTGATTGGGAGAACCACGACGCCAAAGTTCAGACTTTAATAGTCACGAGGATGACTGAAATATCGTGTTGCATATAATTTTTATAACTTGTTCAACTTCAGCCGAAAATGTGTATGAACAAAAGACCAAGACCAGGTATTCACATTGTTAAACAAAGACTCTTCCAGTATAATTAATATGAAAAAGGTAATGCAATGTCTGTATTCCTGTCAAATATTCAAGAATTACAGAACAATCTGAAACGAATGCGTGAAGAAATCTCTGACAAGCTTGTTATAATTAAAGTACTTATGTCGCTGCCAGAAGAATACAAACATTTTATTTCTGCATGAGAATCAGCGCCTGACGACAAGCAAACTTTGGATAATATAGTGGCCAGGTTGCTAATGGAAGAAGAAAGGTTAATGGAGAAGGACGAAGAATCACAACATACTTCATCGTCGTCTGCCTTTGTGGTGAAAAATAGAAATACTGGAAAATGTTTGAAGTTCGGTAATATAGGGCATTTCCAAAGTGAATGTAAAAGTGATAAAAGAACAGTAAGAACGTAAATAATAAATGTTTTTACTGTGGTAAGTCGGCACATAATAAATCACAGTGTTGGTTCAGGAATAATAAGGAAAATAGTACCTAACCGTAAGACATTCTGTTGCGCTGAGTTTAGCGCGTTGTGTCCGTCTCGCGACCCAGGAGAACTCGCAGCGTGCCTGGGAGCAGTTACTCACCTTCCCGTATAGGATTCTGCATGTCCAAAAAAATTTGGCTACTCAAAAGTCTTTAACAAACCAAATTAAAGATAACTGCAACAATTCGGTCCGTATTTTAGATTCCAAATTACCTTTTTTCAATAAACAGAAAGACATTTGTGTTCATGTGGAATCCAAGCTGAGTGACGGTGACATTAGGGGGGCAGCCAGAATACTGTTCAGCAGTGATGTGGTGGCGCCTTATTCTCCAGATACTCTTTCAGCTCTAGAGAGTAAACATCCATCGCCTGCGGATGTTCTCACCTTCCCCGACCCGCCCGTCCACCCCGATTCAAGCAGTCAGGCTCCACCTTTTTTTTAAATTACAGCCCCGCAGTTATTTGCAGCCGTGAGCTCCTTCCGGAGTGGTTCTGCCGGCGGTCTCGACGGCCTGACTCCACAGCATTTGAAAGATTTGTTGAGTTCAGGCGCCGGGGAAGCGGGTGAGTCGCTCTTGAAGGAGCTTGCGGTTCTAATCAACTTAATGCTCTCCGGCGGCGTGAACGATGCCGTCGTCGATGTCTTGTATGGGGCTAACCTGTGTGCTCTGCGCAAGAAAGACGGCGGCATTCGCCCAATTGCCGTCGGTTGCACCTACAGGCGTATGGCTGCCAAAATATGTTGCAAGCTGTACAGTGAGACGCTTGCAACTAAGTTTCAGCCCCTTCAACTTGGTTTTGGTTCCAGGGGGGGCTGTGAGGCAGCCGTACATGCCTTATCATCTTTTCTACAATCAAACAAAGGTGAGGTCATCCTCAAGGTTGACGTCAAAAATGCCTTCAACTCCGTGAATAGGGACACCTTGTTGGCTGAAGTCAAAAAAGTACTACCCGAAATTTATGGTTTTTTGTGGCAATGTTATAGACACCCTTCAAAATTACTTTACAAGGAAAACGTTTTGGAATCTGCAGTTGGTTGCCAACAAGGTGCCTCTCGGGCCTGTCATTTTCAGTTTGGCTATTCATCCCATAATTCAACAACTAAATTCAAAATTTAATGTGTGGTATTTAGATGATGGAACGCTAGGAGGTGATATTGACACTGTTTTGGCTGACCTACAACTTCTCAAAAGTCAATTTAAATCTATTGGCCTGGACCTTAACCCCTCAAAATGCGAAATTTACCTCTCTGACATTACCGACAGACAATCGACTATAAATAAATTTAATGCAATAGCCCCACAAATCAAAATTTTAGAAAAAAGTTCCCTACACCTCCTTGGTTCCCCTATTTTTGAAGAAAGTTTTTTTCATCTTTCATCGACAACAAAATTAAAAATTTCAATGATATTTCGGATAGACTCTCCAAAATTAATTTACATTCGGCATTCACCATTATCAGATATTGCTGTTTTGGTCCAAATTATATGTATTTTCTCCGTTGTTCTCCTCTTTGGAAGAAACCACAACTTTTGGACAAAATTGACCAAATTATTCGCATCTCTTTAACATCCATTCTTAATGTGGCCCTGGACGACCGAGCGTGGCTGCAAGCCACCCTACCAATTCGTTTTGGTGGCCTTGGCATCCGCAAAATTTCTAGTGTTAGCTTACCGGCGTTCCTGTCTTCTGTCCACAGCACTGAAAAACTAACCAGGAAAATTTTAACTCTCTCCCTGGTTAGCTCGGAAGTGCCGTGCTTGTCCGATGCAGAGGACGCCTGGAAAGTGGCTTGCCCGGACACGGATCGGCCCGAGAATCCGTTTTCCCAGAGACAGTGGGATGAGCCGCTCTGCAGGTTGGTACGGAATAAACTTATTAATACGTCTACCAATTCTGCTGAGCGTGCCCGCCTGCTTGCTGTGGGTGAGTGGGAGTCGGGCCTTTGGCTTCAGGCTCTACCGTCACCTAATATAGGAACTATGTTAGGTGATACAACCTTCCGGCTCGCTACATGTTTGCGTTTGGGCGCTCCTTGTGCTGCTCCACATCGCTGTCAATGTGGTGAAGCAGTCGACTGCCTCGGACACCATGGCCTTTCTTGTAGTAAGAGTGCAGGTCGGATAGCGCGGCACGCTAGCATTAATGATCTCATCCGTCGTGCTCTTGCCACCGCCGGGGTGCCAGCTGTATTGGAACCCACTGGCTTGGCACGCGTCGATGGCAAGAGACCAGATGGTATGACCATAATGCCATGGAAGTTGGGTAGGCCTTTGGTGTGGGACGCAACTTGCGTCGACACCCTTGCACCTTCCCATCTTCCTAGTACAGTGTGCTGCGCTGGGGCGGCTGCTGCAGGTGCTGAAAACCTCAAACGGCGCAAATACTATAATTTAATTGGCGATTATGACGTATTTGAACCGTTTGGGGTTGAAACTCTAGGACCATGGGGCCCGAGTGCCCACCTAGTATTTCGGGAAATCGCCAAACGGTTGGTCGACTCTTCACGTGACCAGAGGGCGGGCCTATTTTTTGGCCAAAGAATCAGCATTGCTATCCAACGTGGCAATGCTGCCAGCCTTCTGGACACTTTTCCTGTTGACAGCGATGTGGACGAATTTTTCGACGCCCTGTAACTCTTTTTGATACTTGTAAATATTTTTTATTTCTATTATAGAGTTAGTGTGTAAATTCTTTTAGCTTTAATAAACTTTTCATTAAGGTTTTCCAAAATTGTATTAAATCTTTTTTTCATTATTATAATAAATTTCACCGTAAGAAAAGTAATGCGTTCGTGATGTCAAATACAGTAGGTATATGATCTGTATCAAGAATCTAAGTGGCTGGTGGACTCTGGTGCAGATGAGCAAAAATATATATGTTGTGATCGCATTGTTTACACATTTTACAGACATTTCGCAAAAATCAGTCATCATAGTCAGTAACGGTGCGGCAATTAGTGTGTTAGGCTGCGGACAGATGGCGGTACCTACAGGTACGAAACCACTGACCTCTGTCATAATGTATAGGTAATACCTACAGGTAATACCTACAGTGTACGAAACGGAATAGAATGGGTTGAGACTACCATAAATAGTGTGTTGTTCGTTCCTTAACTTCGTGTTGTGTGTTGTTCTCGGCACTTTCTATGTATGTACACACACATGTATAAGCAAATAAAAAACTCTCTTTCTCATTGACCTCTATTAAACAAGTATACTAAACGAAATGACAGTTGTTTTTCGTGCAGATTCAAAGCGCCCCGCTCAAAGTTCTCAGGAACTAAAATTGGGACGTTCTTTCAAATGGACGTTGAATTGTTTGGTTCGTCTCTGATAATTTAGGCCTAAATCGTGGAATACGACTTTTTTTTGGGTATTTTGTGTTTACTACGGTGATATTTAGAACATTTTTATCATGAAAGCATGTGCATTTTGTAAAACTCACTATCAAAAAGGCTGCGAAATAACTTTGCACAAGTCATAGAACAGTAACTGAATTTCATGACTATAAATGTTTGGATTGCTTGTGTGAGCATTTTTAATACTATTTTATATTTAGAATACATGTTTTCATTAATATAAAATTAGGGCTTTTTTTGTGTAGCCTGTGCTGTCCCACTCCTGGGCAAAGGCCTCCCTCCACTCCTTCCATCTTTCGCGAGCCCGCGCGTCCTCCTTCCAGTTTTGATGGAACCTATCCAGCTCGTCCCGCCATCTCCTACGTGGCCTGCCGTGACCCCGCCTCACTGTCTCAGGGCACCAATTCTGCGCTATTTGGGCCCACAGTTTGTCCGGCATGCGGCAGACATATCCTGCCCAGTCCCATTTAAGTTGAGCAGCCTTTTGAGCCACGTCAGCTATCTTTGTTTTGGAGCGCAGTATTGTGTTACGAACACGATCCGTCAATTTAACGCCTAGTATACTGCGCTCCATTGCTCGTTGGCAGACCTTGAGTTGGACTTCTGGATGTTAGTCAAAGACCAAGTTTGTGCACCATAGGTTAAGATGGGAAGAATACACATGTCCATGAGCCTGCGTTTCAGTGCCATAGGCAGTTCTTTCAAGGACCAGTAGCTCTTCTGGTTATCTTGCCTCGCCTGGAAAGGGACTACTTGGCCCAAGTAGAGGTATTCCTGGACATGTTGTATTATCTCCCCGTCTACTTTTATGCTTCTAGGTGTTTCGTTGCACATAACTTTAGTCTTCGACATATTCATCTTCAGCCCACCCTCAAGGCTTGCATTGCTTAGTTCTTGGAGCATCCGTTCAAGTTCAGTGGCTGAGGATGAAAAGAGAACAATGTCGTCGGCGAAACGTAGATTTGTCAGTCTCGCTTCGCCAAGGACAATGCCTCTCTCCCTCCATTCGGCTGCCAACTTCTTGAAGATTTCTTTGAGGGTACTAGTGAACAGTTTAGGAGATAGCGGGTCGCCCTGTTTGACTCCTTTCTCTATTTTAAATTTTGGACCGGTGGTTTCAAGTTTTACGGCTGTACTATTTTTGTAAATATTGCGTAACAGATTTATATATGTGGGATCAATGTTTTGGTTGCTTAAGGCGTCAAATATGGATGTGTGTGAAATGCTGTCGAAAGCTTTGGAATAATCAACAAAAGCGAGGTATAACGGGATTTTATATTCCTGGTGTTTTTCAATGAGTTTATTGACTGTATGCAGGTGATCTATCGTAGAAAGGCCTGGCCGGAAGCCTGCTTGCTCAGGGGGTTGGTGTTTATCTAGTTCTCCAGATATGCGATTTTCAATTATTTTTATTAATATTTTGTATATATGTGATATTAGACTAATGGGCCTGTAATTATTAATATCGGATTTATCACCCTTTTTGTGGAGCAGAATAATATTAGAATGACAAAAATCTTTAGGAAACCTACCTGAATGCAGGATGCTGTTAAAGAGCCGGGTGATGTATGGAAGGAGAATGGGTTCGCCTATTTTCAGTGTTTCTGTGCTAATGCCATCTTCGCCACATGATCGATTGTTTTTCATTTTTGTGAGGGCGACATGAACCTCGTATCCGGTTATAGGTGGAACACTGTCAGGGCAGAAATAATCGGGTGTTGAGAGTGGTTGAGTGTCGCATGAGTAGAGGGATTTATAAAATGTTGTACATATTATATCTAATACTTTTGATCTATTCATTTGCTTTTAACCAGAGCCATCTTTTAAATATGTGATCCATGACTTTTGTGATTAGAAATACCTTGTTTTGCTATTTTCAGTGAGCAGTTATTTTCTAGAGCATCCTGAACTAGTCTATTGTTGTAATTTCTAATATCTTTTCTGATACTACGTTTAACCTCTTTATCTTTAAGTCTATATTCAAGTAAATCTCTGCTTGTATACAAAGACTGCCTTTGATCTATTAATTTTACAGTTTCGTTTGATAGTTTTTTGCTTTTGTATTTGATTTGTGTTACTAATTTGCTGGCTTTAGTTAAGCTTTGTATTATTTCATCGTATTGTTGCTGGACATCTTTTTCTTCAATTTTTGAATCAAGCATATCAAAACTATTTCTTAGTTCTAGTTTAAATTGTTTACTTCCTAGTACGAGAGATTGTTTATTAGTTCCTTACATATGAAATTGGTGTTTTGTACGGGAGGAATATAAAGTCAATTTTTTTTTTGTAAACTATATTTAATTAATCAAAGTATGCACCGTTGTTATCTATGCACTTTTGCCATCTCATAGGTAGTTCATTGATCCCTTTACTAAAAAAATCATGTGGGCGAGAATCAATTAACTCTTTGAAGGCGGTTTGGACTGCCGCATCGGAGTTGATTTTTTTTCCTTGTAAGAAGTTGTCCAAATTCCGGAAAAAATGGTAATCTGTTAGAGCAAGTGTTAAACTTTTATTATATTCTTAAAGCTTATAATTGTTTAGTTGCCGTAGATGCAGAAATAAACGTTTTAATAAAACTTTGTTTTATTATGTAGAAAGAATATTTGAAGCCACCAAACCGTCATCTACGTAAAGTGCAATTAAGACTTGTTCACGTAAGTAAAGGCAAAGAATCTTTAGTGCTTTGCTTGAATCCTGAATTTATAAGATACTCTGATATGCAGACATTCCAGCATAGAGGAGCTTGTTTCAGCCCGTAGAGGCTGCGTTTCTTGGGAACAACTACTCACCTTCCCATACAGAATTCTACATGTACAAAACTGCACAAATTAAAGAAAACTGTAATATTTCGGCCCATAATTTAGATTCAAAATTGCAGACACAAAGATTTACCTCATCAAGAGGTATTTCACATCTGGTAGAATCTAAGTTAGGGGAAGGTGACATTAGCGGAGCAGCCAGGATTCTTTTTGTAGTGATGTGGTGGCACCGTGTTCTCCAGAAACACTCGCAGCTCTGGAGAGCAAACACCCTGCCGCAGCCAGATGGCCTTTCTTTTCCCGACCCTCCTGATCCTGATAACCACTCCCTCACCATTACAGGTCGAGAGTTGGTCACAGCCGTTTGCTCCTTCCGGAACGGCTCCGCTGGCGGCCTCGACGGCCTGAGTCCTCAGCACCTTAAGGACCTTATTTCTTCAGGCGCCGGGGCAGCTGGTGAGTTGCTCTTGAAGGAGCTTACGGCTTTGATTAAAGCCGTAAGCTCCTTCCGAGCGAAGCCGTCATTGACGTTCTGTACGGGGCCAATCTATGCGCCCTGCGTAAGAAGGATGGCGGCATTCGGCCCATTGCCATGGGCACTACTTACCGTCGTATGGCAGCCAAAATTTGTTGTAATTTTTATGGTGAGGTTGTTTCGGAAAAATTTCAGCCCCTGCAGCTAGGTTACGGCTCCAAAGGGGGCTGTGAGGCTGCTGTACATGCCTTGTCGACCTACCTAAATTCCGGAAAAGGAGAGGTCATCCTGAAGGTTGACATAAAGAATGCCTTCAATTCTGTTAATAGGGACACCTTGCTGGCAGAAACTAGAAAAGAAATACCCCAAATTCATAGTTTCATTTGGCAATGTTACAGATACCCTTCTAAATTACTGTATCGGGACAACCTTTTGGAATCTGCTGTTGGCTGTCAACAAGGTGAGTACTCCCCAGAGGAGGGTCCGGTAACGGACAGCCGCGGCGGGTTCGCGGATGAGTGCTAACGCGTGCCCGTGTTCCCGCCGTAAGCGGCAGAGGAGGACAACGTGGAGTTTTAGTGGGTTAGAGTCCCACATAACTGCACTATCTCCCCGTGGTAGTGCAGTATGCATGGGCATTTCTCCACGATAAAAAAAAAAAAAACCCCAAAGAATGACGATTTCATGAAACAGTTATTCTTTGGGGTTACGTGGTCTTAGAGAGTTGTGTTGATGACTTTAATGATTATAATTCTGTAAATATATATTTGTTACGGCCGCGAATCATATTTTGATCGACGTACAACTTAATACTGACCAGCAAATTGTAAAAAATGTAAGAAAATTTGAATTTCGCGGGCTTCCCCCTTAAGTAAGCAATAAATTACTCACAGTAGTTACAACGTTCAATAAAGTTCATAAAAGTATTTTTTTATCGAAGGGTATTATTTTATATAAGGATATATGTATACCGTTACACGTTGTATAATATTAGTTCCACGGAATCTCATGTTGCACCAGCACCAAAATGGCGAAAATCAAATGTCTTAATTTTTTCATCGATAGTTGCTGGACTTCATCAGCGTACTTGTATAATACAGGTCGATGATTCCTGTGTGTCTTTAAGCCTTCTTGCCAGTCTATTATGAAAACCCTGGTGATAGGAAAGCCTTTCCACGATAATCTGATACTTACTAATACCATAGCTTCCGCCTTATTTTTGGTCAATAGGCATAAATAAACCTTAGAGCACTTACTAATTTCATGTTTTTGCTAAACTTATAATAATTAACAATAAACTGACAGATTGCCCTGTTGCCATAGACACAGGCACAGACTTAGAAGAGCAGTTACTTTCTGACACTGGGTATTTTATACCCGACGAACGGTTGCAGATGACCAGAAAATAATTCATAGTGGAAAAACGCATCGATCGGATCACGGCTCGAGCCGTGTTACCATTACTTAGTGGGACAGGGGTTAGCAGAGTGCGCCTGTGAGGCACGGCAGCAACATGATACACGTGTACAATGTGGCCCGGCCGCCCGCGCCGTCCAGGACGCCGTCCAAGGTGGCCGCCAAGGTGGCGTCCAAAGTGCTGTCCAAGGTGGACCTCACTGCTACTAGATCTGCAATACTAACGCCTCTGTCAGTACTTCTGCCCGGTGAAGAAGAGGAATACGACCCGCATAAACACCGCAATGTGTTGAAACCTACCTCGTAACTATTATTGTTATTATATGCATTGTTTAATTTTTATATAGGCTAGAATGAACATTACTCAACTGTAAACTATAGGTGTTCGCGGATGAGTGCTAACGCGTGCCCGTGTTCCCGCCGTAAGCGGCAGAGGAGGACACCGTGGAGTTTTAGTGGGTTAGAGTCCCACATAACTGCACTATCTCCCCGTGGTAGTGCAGTATGCATGAGCAATTCTCCACGATAAAAAAAAAAAAACTGTAAACTATAGGTATCACATATCGCTCTATGTCAGTAGGTATATTATGAGTGGGGGGCCTGCGAACAACCTCTGAATTAGATTCTGATTCTGAATGAATTCGTAAACCTTCTGGGTAAATAAACCTTAGTTACCTACTTGAAACGCATAGTAAAAAAATATTTTTCCGTTATTGAAATTTTATTGAAACCGTTACTCCGTAATTTAAACCGTTGTTCAGTTACAATCAACGTGAGATAACATAATAATATATAATATCGCGAAACAAACGCCGCTTTAATTTTTTACCGACTTAAAAAAAGGAGGTTATCAATTCGTTGCGTACCTACCTATATTTTTTATGTATGTACACCGATTACTCCGTCAATTGTGGACCTATTTTAAATATTCTTTTTTTGTTTGAAATAAAATAGTCTCGAGGTGGTCCCAATGTCACCAAGTCGGAATCTGACGAGGGAATCCCATGGAAATCGAGGGAAGCCCTCAAATTTTATTGGGACACTTAAAGCGATTTGGGTATTTTCTATAGTACCTAACTCGTGCATTTGTTCTCGGAAAGCACCATTTGGTGAAGTGGATCTGATGATGAAGACCACAGATTGATTTTTTTACGGGGTGGTCACGTCATATTATTAGCTTCATATCTGTGCCCGACGCGGACGGCCCATTAGTTATGCTTAAAATCCCCAACGGAACTATTGTATGTCGAACACACGATGTGCCCCACGGCACGGCCCAAACAGGAAGACTAAATTTTTCAAAAAAAAAACCGTCTTCCAAAAAATACTACGATGTGAAAAATAACTTATTTCGGAAGTCGGTGGCAAAAAACTAAAATACAGATCTAAAGACACCGATCTTTTTGTTTATCATATCACGGAAATTGTTTATCATATCACGGCACCATTCCACCGGGGCCTGCTTCTGAGCATCGGTGAAGTTGTGCGGCACCCAGCGTGAAAGTATCCTCCTCACGCGAAGATACACGTGTAGAATATCGTAAAGATGCACGTGTAGAATATCGTGAAGGCTTCCCGATCCAACCTGCAGTGGGTGCTGAATCTCTTGATACGTAATTCGCCCATATAGTCTTGGATTAAATTTTTCACTGCTAGCACGTTTTCTTCCGTAAGACGGATTCAAAGGGCGACCACTTCTTTCTTCATCACACAAAGTTAGTCGACCGCGCTTGCCGCGGGTTATTCCAACGATACACCGTTGCCTTAGAATCCATGAATGCCATTTGAAGTCTATTGTACGATTCGTCCGGTTTCAGGCGACACTTGAAATCGTAAAAAATCATAGCGTGAAAATGTTTCCGGCGCAAATCCATTTTTTAATGAGACACGATAATTTTAATTAGCTCACAAACAATGTGGAGGGAAGTTTTGAAATTGAAACGTGCCTATTTTTACTTACAAATAATCATATTTTTCAAAATAGTTTTTATCTGGCCACGCTCTCAGACATAAAAACTTTATTTTGCAATACTTTATGTATGAGCCCAAACTCGAGGGGTTTACTATTAGCCTCTGAAGAGTTTCACTATCCACCTCCTGGCTCAAATCAGCTCCAAAATACCAAATTATGGTATTGTCAGCCGAACTACATTACACATACAAAGTTTTATAAAAACGAATCATGACCCCAAACTCCGGTTTACTAGTAGTCACTAAAGAGATTCACTATCCATCTCCTGGCTACGACACCAGAACCTCGTTACCAAGGTCATTCTATTGAACTCGTCAAATCAAATCATGAGCCCAAACTCGAGGGTACAGCCACTGATGAGTTGTACTATCCACCTCCTGGCTCCATCATCAGATCAGCTCCAAGATACCAAATAATATAGTTAGTCATCCGAACTACATACACATCAAAGTTTCATTGCGATACGTCAATTAGAAGTAGGTTAAATTGACTTTTAAGATTTCCATAAATTGTTTATTAGTTACAAGTGAAGCTAAGTCACGGCAGGCAAACGAACACTCGTTTCATCTAACTGATCATTGTTTTTGCCCCAGTGTAATGTTACTACAGCCAGTTTCGTAATATTTTAGGCTAGAGCCTCGAGCTTCATCTGCAAATACATATTTACGCACTACCCGTACTAGCTAGTGACTAAAAGGACGTGTGTCGCAGGTACTCGGAGACCATGACGCATCTGCTGAAGGCGTGCTGCGGTGCCGGCATGCTCGCCATGCCCAATGCCATATCACGCTTGGGCTTAGTATTTGGCACTTTCGGCGTTTTCTTCCTAGGGTTCATCGCCACATACTGCATACAAATACTGGTAGGTTAACACTTTTTACTTTAATTACTACACCCATTTTTTTTATTAAAAGCCCTGCGACGATGGGGTGTTAGCGGTGGGGTTGAGGTATCAATGTACCGAAGCTTTGGTCAACACCCTGCACTTCGGCGGCCAGGAGAGAGTGGTCGCTCCCGGAGTTGATGCGAGTCGGGACTCTGGGTTCGGCAGCACAACTGGTGACAAAACAGCCCTATTTAGGATCGCTCTACTTTCGTCTGCACAGAGGAGGGGTCTAGAAAAGGTGGCCCAAAAATAGTCCGTCTCACCCTGTATCCAGTTGTCACACCGCCGGCGCTTGGACAACGACCAATCGAGGTCGAAAGAAACAAAAGCAATCTAATAATATTATTATGATAAAACTTAAACCACTTTAGCGACTTACACAAACTACTGAAAAACGTCCGAAATTTATGCCCAGAGAGAAAAACTGCTCTCATAGCAAGAGAGTTGGCTCGCTATAATATGGATATAGCTGCAATTAGCGAAATCCACCTGAGTGACTGCGGAGAGCTACGAGAAGATCTAGAAGGCTACACATATTACTGGAGCGAACTTCCCTCCGTCGAGACAGCAGGTAACGGTGTTGCTATTCGCAATGGGTTGGCTGGAGGTCTGAGTGAACTACCTAAGGGTAGTAATGACCGCCTCATGACTCTACGCCTTTCAGTTGCTAATAAAAAATACTCCCTTCTCATAAGTGCTTATTGGATAATAAAGGGTATTTTATTAAAACCTGAGGTGAACTCTTGAGAATATCCCAAAATGCGATAAAGAATAACTTTATCGCATTTTGTTGGGAAAATTTTAATACTCGAGTCGGCACCGAACATGCTTCCTGGAATGGTGTTCTCGGCAAACATGGAGTAGGAAATGAAACGATAATGGACTAAGGCTATTTAATTATCGTTATGTGATGAATTTGACCTTAGCATCACTAACACCTGCTTCCGAGTTGCTGACAACTACAAGACCTCGTGGATGCACCAAGATCAAAGCACTTTGGCATCTTATAGACTAGGTACGCGATTGTGCGTCGAAAAGACCTACGTGATGTACTCGTGACGAGGGAAATGCTATAGGATGGACTGAACACTATCCCTTTCGATCTCTGACTCCTGCAGCTTAAATCAACACAGAAATTACCCAATAATTCCACCCTTGCCTTTTCAAGCATAATTACCTCGTCAGAGCTGGGTAAAACGTTGTATTTCGATTCGGAACGCGCCCAGTGACCGCTAAGTCGTGCCCTCAGTAATTCTATTTCGAAAAATAACTTCTCATATGTTTTACTTTTACTTTTTTGCTGAACACAAGTCTAGTATATTGTAATCCTACAAATAACTGTTTTCCGTCCTCCATGAAGTGAAATTACAGATATAATAAACAGTGAAAAAATAGGTAAAAGTGCCCTATCATCATTGAATAGCCCGCGAGTGCACAGAATTTTGACGTTTGAACGAACGCTTTAAGGCCAGGATCTTCGAGCGTAGTAGGCGTTTAGCGTTACCTCCGTCCTCGCGTGGCAAATGCCGCGAAAGCGCAGTTCGAATGAACTCGCTGACCCCTGTCACGGTTATTTTTATAAGTAATAGTATTGTGAATCGGCCCTATTCTTGAAATATAGGGCTGCTCGTCTACAGTATTTTAATTTCATCATCCTACTTTAGTTTCTTTCTAGTTTTGTGATTGTAAATATTATATTTTTAACCGACTTCAAAAAAGGCGGAGGTTCTCAATTCGGATATTTCAATTTTTTTTTATGTATGTTAATAATTCCATCGTAAATAGACAGATTTGCAATTTTTTTTTTGAAGTAAAAACTTCTTTAGCATCGTTGTGATTTGAAAATTTTATGAAACGAAAAAGCAACAGTAAAAAGAGACATGAGATTTAACGTGGGAGAAAATGAGATATAGGAAGCATTATACAGTGTTTTTGTTTTTTATTATTACAAATGACATCACATTTAATCCTATGCTACTAATTTGTGGTGATGATGAGGATGATGGCGATGGCGATGGTGATGGCGATGGTCATGGCGATGGCGATAATGATGATGGTGATGGCGATGGTGGTGACGATGGTGATGGTGATGGCGATGGTGATGGCGATGATGATGATGGTGATGCGATGGTGATGGTGATGGCGATGGTGATGGCGATGGTGATGGCTATGGCGATGGTGATGGTGATGGCGATGGTGATGGTGATGGTGAAGGATGGATGGATGGATGGATGGATGTTCTTTAGCATCGTTGTGATTTGAAAGTTTATGAAACGAAAAAGCGACAGTAAAAAGAGACATGTAAATTATTCATAAGATTTAACGTGGGAGAAAATGAGATAGGAAGCATTATACAGTGTTTTTGTTTTTTATTATTACAAATGACATCACATTTAATCCTATGCTACTAATTCGTGGTGATGATGAGGATGATGGTGATGGCGATGGCGATGGTGATGGCGATGGTCATGGCGATGGCGATAATGATGATGGTGATGGCGATGGTGGTGACGATGGTGATGGCGATGGTGATGGCGATTATGATGATGGTGATGCGATGGTGATGGTGATGGCGATGGCGATGGTGATGGCTATGGCGATGGTGATGGTGATGGCGATGGCGATGGTGATGGTGAAGGATGGATGGATGGATAGATGGATGGATGGATGTTCTTAAGCATCGTTGTGATTTGAAAGTTTATGAAACGAAAAAGCGACAGTAAAAAGAGACATGTAAATTATTCATAAGATTTAACGTGGGAGAAAATGAGATAGGAAGCATTATACAGTGTTTTTGAAGGTTTCACTTCTACCACGTGTGAATTGCACACATGCTGTTTTTTTATTTTTGACTTTCTTTTTTATGACTTTCGGAGACAAACAACGGAACTCTTCAATAAATGCCAGCAAATCAACCGCGATTGCTGCTATAGCATATGTAATCGCAATCACACAACATAACATCACGCCTGTACCCTTCAAAGGGTAAGGCAGATGTGTTCAATAGCTTTGTTACTGATATTCACATAGCAAGTAGTGATATATGAATTCGTTTGGGGTAGGTAAGTACAACTAAAAAGTGAAAAATAAAAACTTTTTTACAAAAAAAAACCGACTTCCAAAAAAAAACACTACAAAGTGAAAAATAAAGTTTCGAAAGTTTCGAAAGTCGGTGTCAAAAAATGAAAATATTCTTCACGTTGTAGTGTTTTTTTTTTGAGTCGGTTGTTTTTTTTTGTAAAACAGTTTTTTTGGTTGCTTGAATTCGTCAATAAGTTTTTTAATTAAATCTACTAATCAAAAACACCACAATTCAATACGTATTTTTATTGAACTCTTCCTATTTCATTCACAACGAATTTCATATTTTTAAATAAAAAAACAGCATGTGTGCAATTCACACGTGGTAGAAGTGAAACCTTCAAAAACACTGTATAATGCTTCCTATCTCATTTTCTCCCACGTTAAATCTTATGAATTTACATGTCTCTTTTTACTGTCGCTTTTTCGTTTCATAAACTTTCAAATCACAACGATGCTAAAGAACATCCATTCATCCATCCATCCATCCATCCATCCATCCATCCATCCATCCACCCATCCATCCATCACCATCGCCATCACCATTGCCATCGCCATCACCATCGCCATCACCATCTCCATCGCAATCACCATCATCATCATCATCATCGCCATCACCATCACCATCGCCATAACCATCGCCATCGCCATTACCATCGCCATCGCCATTACCATCGCCATCGCCATCATCATCGCTATCGCCATCACCATCGCCATACATAACCATCGCCATCACCATCGCCATCACCATCTCCATCGCCATCACCATCATCATCATCGCCATCGCCATCACCATCGCCATAACCATCGCCATCACCATCATCATCACCATCGCCATCATCATCATCGCCATCGCCATCACTATCGCCATCACCATCACCATCGCCATCACCATCGCCATCGCCAACACCATCACCATCATCATCACATTCATCACAAATTAGTAGCATAGGATTAAATGTGATGTCATATTTTGTAATAATATAAAACAAAAACACTGTATAATGCTTCCTATCTCATTTTCTCCCACGTTATATCTTATGTCTCTTTTTACTGTAGCTTTTTCTACTGTAGCTTTTTCGTTTCATAAAATTTTCAAATCACAATAATGCTAAATAAAAAATATAATATTTTACCTATACACATCACAAAACTAGAAACACAAACTCAAAAAACTCAAATTTTGCAATTGAATATAAAACTCATTCCGTTGTAGTAAAGTTGAAAATCTATTACAGATATTACGATAATTGTAAATTTATGGTACCGACCTGCTACTGCTAGTACTGTGACGAAAGCAAGAGAACCTATACAACTACAATATTATTCTGTCGCGTCGTCTTGTAAGTGGGTAGTTATAAATACGTAGAAAAATAATAATCAAACTTACCTTATTTTTTTTTAAGCTTTGCAGTTCAATGCTGAACATTTTTTTTTCTTTCTTCTGTTTTTATTCCCCATAATTTAATCTTAATTATCACTATATATTATAACAAACTAATATTTAGTTTAATTATTAATACTAGAACCTAAACAATATTTACAGACTGATTTTTGAAACTAATACACAAACACGGAAATTAACAATAATATAACGTATATTTCGATCGATTAGCGGGAACGCGGCGAGCCAGCAAAAGCGACACAGGTCCTACCTCGGTAACGCCCGGCGGGCTACTGCAAAGAGTATAATAATAATACGGGAGAAGAGAGCCCTCTTGCGTCATTTCGAAGCAGCCAGATTCGAAACGCCATCTACATATCTTAACGGGAACTAAGGCAGGAATGTATATATACCTACATACGTATAGGTTACTATACTCTTTGCTTGTATGTATTGGTGATCTTTCTTGTTTTTTGCAAATATCAGCTGTGTTTACGTCGTATGTCGATTAAAATGCGATTTGTGCATATAATGACGATACATATACTAAATTACAATCATTAAAATTTACTGTCTGAAGGAACTATTATTGATATTTTAATGATCGTGATTCAGTAAGTAAACGAGTCATCATTAGCGAATCGCATTTTGATCGATGTGGACACAGCTTCTATTTGCAAAAACATAAGAAAACTTTATATAGTATAATTTGAATTTCACCCGCTACATTTACTTGAATAGAATTAGCATTTAAACACAAAATGGAGACACGAAACACAAACAAGCGCAGACGCAAGTTGCGGCGGCCATAATGTGTGATGTTGCCAGACCAGAATATGTCACACAATATGGATTTACGTGACAAGGTTGCCATAATTGATAATGCTGGACATGTATGAAATATAATAACGTGATAATTTTAATGAAATATATTACAAATTATTCTCTAGAAAAATACTATAAACTAAATTAGAGAACTTAGTTATTTGATTTTCTTATTTTCGTTAAGTTGGGATTACAGAGACATCTATCGATAATTATAAAACTAATAGTTTCTCTGTTAAGTAAAGTAGATGGCGCCTCTTTCTTTACGAAAGTAGTGCTTGTTCTAACTGTCTCCCCCCTGGGCTACTGAAGTGAAGCGCGCAGGCCGCCTTTTTAGATTATATCTTGTTAAGAAAATAAAAATCAGTTTTGAGAAAAATTAACCGTAGAATGTTCTACTATACATCATTGCCTATTTTTTGATATATTTTTTGCGAGTAAAAGTTAAGTCTACTTCAAATACGACTTGAAAAACGATTAAAAACTTCGCTGTTTTCGATTTGTTTGCGATTTTTTATGATCGAGTGAAGTTGTAAATATCGTGTTTTGAACCATAGAATAATCAAGAATGTTAGTTAAACTATGCCATATATTTTTTTCAGATTAAAACAAAGAATATTTGATTGTTTAATGTTGAATCAAAAATAGGTCGATTCCGAGATTTCCGAGAGTCCTGGCCTTAAGGGGGAAGCGCTAAGGTAGCCCGCGAAATTCAAATTTTCTTACGTTTTTTGCAATTTGCTGGTCAGTATTAACCTCTCGAATGTCCTATGTTACACAGTGCAACTTAAGAACAATTAACTTCTATTGTGTCTGCTCATTAGTCAATCAAAGGGTTAAGTTGTACGTTGATTAATATATGAATCGCGGCCGTAACTAACATGTATTTACAGAATTATAATCATTAAAGTCATCAACACAACTCTCTAAGACCACGTAAGTCCGAAGAATGATAATTTCATGAAACAGCTATTCTTTGGACTTACGTGGTCTTAGAGAGTTGTGTTGATGACTTTAATGATTATAATTCTGTAAATACATGTTAGTTACGGCCGCGATTCATATATTAATCAACGTACAACTTAATACTGACCAGCAAATTGCAAAAAACGTTAAAAAATTTGAATTTCGCGGGCTACCCTGTCGCTTTCGCCTTAAAAGTGAAAGTCCTGCGTACGCGCAATCTTCATCGCGCTATCAGTGCTACCAACCTCCCGGCGGCAAAGTTTGTGGTGTGTTCCAGCAACAAATATAAAATATAAGCGAACTTGTTGCATCAGTGAATGGGAGTAGTGGCGCTACCCTGACCATAAACGGTACTAATTTTGTTATTCTAACTACGAACGTTTTGGAACTTAATTCAAAGTTACAATGCTTCACACTCCTCCAAAATGATGGCGAAGCCGGTAATTTACCACATGTCCAGTCAGAGCCAAACATACCCGCGGTTCTTGCAAGCTCATCACCGAGCTCATCTTACATAAGCGTAAGATATAAGCGCCCGCGCACTGAATGCTCTTCTGATTCCGATCCTCATTCAATCTCTCATGAGTCCACGACGAATGAACTACTTGATACTATTCGTCAAGAAATACATTCAGTTTTATCTTCCGAGGTCTCAGCAAGCATTAAAACCTGCATTACTAATAACCTACGGGAGATTAAAGAAATGTTTCGTGGTTTGGAGAACTCCGTCAATTTCATGAGTGCCGAAAATGACCGTATGAAAGTTGAGCTCGACGCATGCAAAAGCGACAACAAAAGTCTTTACAAAGATAATGAGCTCCTCAAGACTAAGCTGTTTCTGTATTATTGCTAAAAGTTAACCTAATAGAACAAAATTTACGCCAACAAAATTTAGAGATCAACGGCATACCGGAAAACAAGGCAGAAAACCTGGTAAAGACAATGGTGAAATTGGGGAACGTAGTGTCTAGCACGATTAAGGAGGATGACATCTTATCTGCAGTATGCGTGAGAAGGTTGGATCCAGAAAGCAAAAACCCAAGAGCGGTTGTCGTCAAGTTACGGAGCACCTTATCGAGAGATACAGTCCTTACGTATCTGTTTTACAATTTAACAAGGCCCGTCCGAAAGAAAAACTAAGTAAGTACTCAACATCTGGGCTATGGAGGCACTAAAAAGGCAATTTTTGTATCCGAACACCTGTCCCTGTTGAATAAGAGAATCCACGCGGCTACAAGGACAGCAGCGCGTGAAAAGGGATATATACGTGTGGGTACGTGATGGCAAAGTTCTCGTCAGAAAAGCCGACGGTGAGCAAGCAAAATACACACATCAAAAGTGTCTAGGGATCAAGCATTTTTATGCGGATTTCTTGAGATTGAGATGTGGCTTTGTAATAAATTTATGATTTTATAAATTTATATGGATCCTTTTTGGTGCATTTCATAATTTGAAACAGGAACTGTTAATCAAATTCGAGTAAAAGATGAAAATCAGCTGTCAATATTTTCCCTATAAAAACATACAACGCATTGAAGACATTATTAGTGCTACTGTTTCCCTACTACTGATTAAAACCAACGTTATTATGGAGCGGCGACGTCATTTAAGCAGGGAAGAAATGCTCAGAGCCGTGGGAATGATAGAAGCTGGTTCCCGGCAACGTACTGTGGCTTTAGCTCTGAATACAAGTCAGAGTGTTATCAGTCGACTTTGGACACGTTACCGAAGCACTGGTACCGTGGCTGAGCGCCATGGAGGACGGTATCGCTGCACCACACGGAGACAAGACCGATACATTCAAATCTTAACTCGAAGAGCTCCAACAATAACCGGCATGATGTTAGCCGTGAGGCTTCATCACTCTTCAGGGAACTTAATTAGCGACCAAACAGTCAGAAACCGCTTGCATGAAGTGAACCTTCATTCCCGAAGACCGCTACGGGTACCACCTATAGCAATGCACAATCGTAGGATTCGATATCAATGGGCTCTTGAACACAGAAATTGGGCAGAAGAACAATGGCGTTTCGTGTGCATTTCTGATGAGTCTCGTTTTGGTATGAGACCGGATACAAGACGTATACGACACTGGAGAACCCCTGGACGCCAACAGCGATTAAAATCCTGCCAGGAAGTCCATCCTTATAGTGGTGGAACCATCATGGTATGGGCGGGTATTTGGATCGGCGGAAGAACTGAGTTGATTTGGATCAGAGGCAACCTCAACGCTCAAATTTATGCTGAGACGATTGTATCTGACGTCATCGTTCCTCTACAAGTGCAAATCGGTCCCTTATTTCAGTTAATGCATGATAATGCACGACCGCACACCGCAAGAGTTGTAAGACAGACTCTCGCCGCAGCTAACATCAATGTCCTGCTCTGGCCTGCTCAGTCGCCAGACTTGAACCCGATTGAGCATGCATGGGATATGCTACAGAGAAGAGCTCTGCCGAATATATGGAGGGTATCCAGTCGCAAGAAGACCTTTTTTTGTTGTTGCAACGAACATGGGCGGCCATTCCACAGCGTGATTTGGATGAACTCATTTTGAGTATGCCAAACCGATGTTCTTGTGTTGTTAGTGTTCGCGGTAGAAACACGGATTATTTATTAATTGTTTAAGTTACCCAATAAAATTTTAAAGAAAACTGTTATTTCAGTCTTTTTTTCGAACTTTAATGTTAGTGGTTCAAATGTCAAAAATCCCTTTATTAGGAAAATGGCAAATTTCTTTATTAATGCAAAGGTGACTTGGTTTATCGTTACTGTGACAAACGAAAACACTTTATTTGATGAATCCTTAAAGTAAATTTTAATTAATATCAATCAGGAGAAAAGTTATTGCAAAAATATATGTAGACACTTTTGATGTGTGTACATGAAAAGCTTGGAAGCCATTGCCTTACTTTGAGATTGTTCAAACCGATACTTATATTATGCATTGATACCGTGCACCAATACTTAAAAATTCACACACAATACCAGAATTTCAGAGGCCTGAAAACCAAACTTAATTCCATTAAGCTGGCTATACAGCTGGGCAACTATGACGTTATAATTGGAATAGAAACGTGGCTGGACGACGCGCGACGGCATAATTAATGACGGCGAAATTTTCGACTCCAGATACCTATTAGTGGAGCGCCGTAAGATTTATACCTCGGAATCCAGGGCCTGTCAATGAATCTTCATAGGTATAAATTTTTGAAATGTGTTTTTAACAGTATATAGAAAAATGTTAAAAAAAAAAATTTGCCCGATCTCAATTTTTTAATTATTAAAATAAATAATTAATAATTTTTCGGAGTTTTCTTCTATTTTTATTAGTTTAAAGTTATATTTTGAAAAGGAGAACTATTACAAACTTGTCCTTGGGCCTCAAGGGACTGCAGGTACAAAGGTGAGGGGTGGGGGGAGTTATAGAAGGGACAACATCAGCTGTTGGGCATTGTTGACGCGGTCCCTAACAGATTAGTACACGTTGCACCTAGCTAAGCTAAATACGTAGCTGTTTTTGTGCGTTATGAGAAAAAATATTTCTGATTTTTGTTTATGTATATTTATTATTGTGCAGTTAATACGATAAAAGTTAATTACAGAACATAATTGTGTTTTACAAACTTTGAAAATAGCGGCATAGATAGTAAGTATTTGTTTTTTATTTATATTACTCGCTTATAAAAATCATTTTGAATAATTAATCGTTTATTTTATAATAAATCGATGCTGAAAGTTAGAATGTTATAGTAAAATTCAATAACATTAATTATTAATCTTGATATAAACGTAAGTTATTAATATTACTAATATTTGTTGTTACAGCCTCTTATCAAAATGAGTGAACCATCGAATAGTGATGATAATCAAAGTAATGATTGCCTCATATTTGCGACAAAATCGGATCTAGTTCTCAATTAAGCTCCGAACTAGGAGAAATTGTAAAGGTAACTAGAGGAATATCAACGGCTATTCAAACATGGCTCGGAAGAGAAATATCACCAGAAGAATGGGGTTGGAAATATGAATGCGGAATACTGATGCCCCAAACAACGACGCAGCTACCCGCTCCAGAAGCCTTACTAAAAATGATTTTTTGCACATGCAATACAGGATGCGGAGCATCTTGCGGGTGCAGGAAAAGTGGAAAAAAAAAAAATCTATTATAAAGCCTATTCATAAGAAAAACTCAAAGTCTGACCCAAATAATTACCGTCCAATTGCATTACTACCGACATCATCAAAAATATTCGAAAAGGCAATGTGCAAACGCGTTTATAATTTCTGCGAAAAATTTAATATTTTCGATGATTCTCAAAATGGTTTTCGGGAAAAAAGATCCACAGTTTTAGCAACCTATAAATTAATTTACACAAAAAATACTAGACGTCTTAAATAATAAAAAATACGCTATTGGAATCTTACTTGACATGACAAAGGCTTACGATAAAGTACTATACAATATTCTACTTGACAAACTATACGGAATCGGCGTTAGAGGAATAGCTCACAAATGGTTCGCATCCTACCTACAAAACCGCGAACAATTCGTAGAAATTGACTATTGGGATCATGAAACTGGACAAGTCAGCCATATACGTTCGAATGCGCTGGGTGTTACAAAGTCAATTCCTCAAGGTAGTGTTGCAGGGTGTTTGTTATTCTTGATTTACATCAACGATCTCCCCAAAATTATGACGGAATCGTGCGTATTGTTCGCAGATGATATCTCAATATTGACTTTTTGTAATGATAATGACTCTCAACGCCTACATGACACTTTAAATCAAATTATGGTAAATATACAACATTGGATGAAATACCATAACCTAGAAATTAACTTTTTGAAAACTAAAATTATGCAATTTAGGCCTTATCAAAAAAAACCCTTAATTATAAAATTTACGTTTGAAGATATTAAAATAGAATGTGTAGATACTTTTACCTTGCTAGGTCTGGAGCTAGACACTCATATGACGTGGAAAGCACATATTAAAAAAATAAAATCAAAACTATCTAGTTTCGTATATGCACTACGTGAGCTGAAAAAAACAACTGACTTAAAAACTGCCTTAACTAGTTACTATGCGTAGGTATGCATACGCATGGCTAAAGTATGGAATAATTCTATGGGGAAATAGTGCTGACAGCAACGAGTTGTTTATACTACAGAAAAAATGTGTCCGGATACTGGTCCATATTGAAAACGAAGAAAGTTGTAGACCACATTTCAAGAAACTGGACATTCTAACTTTGACATCAATTTATATATTAGAAATAAGTTTGTAAGACAGTATTCAAACTTCTTTGTCAAAATCTCTGACCAACCTCGCCGATATGCACCGCGTTCACGTTTCGAAAACACCCTCGTATTACCCCAATCGAAACTAAAACTACATAGTACTAGCCCTCACGTCACGGCAATAAAAATTTATAACAAAATACCTAATGCGATAAGAATGGAAGACAATGATAACATATTTATAAAACGACTCAGAAAATTACTAATTGACAATTGTTATTATACATTGAACGATTTTTTTAATGATGACATCTTAATGGATTAACTTTTATTTCTTTTATTTCTTATTTTTATTGAATTTTGGTTTTGTTTATTGACATTTTGCATTATTGTACTGTATTAGAATAATTTCTTTAACATGACTGTATTTTGACTACTATTTTAATGACATGATACCCCATTTGACTATTATTATATTTTATTTTGACTATTTTCTTTCTCTTTTTTGTTTATATTACTTTACATTTTTTCTATGATTTTGCTTATTAGAATAAATTCATTATTTTTTAATTATTGTTAAAATGCTACTACCAATATTATATAAAATTGTTGTGCCCGACAGGGTCCATGTGAGCTATACTTCTATTATAAGATCTTGTAAAACACATGTGATTGCAATAAATAATTGAATTGAATTGAATTAGATTAAATTGCACTGTAGCTTGCTTAGAATGCAATGGTAACAGCTGTACTAATCCTTCACCTACAATCCACATAAATGAGATCGATGACGATGACGACGAAAATAATGAACAATAATTTAGAAATGTATACAGGGTTATTTTGCAACCACCATCCAAATTTTCAGAAATGATTTAGAATCGATAACCTTATCAATTAATGAAATAAAAAAAAATAAAAAAAATTACATGATTTTCACCATTATCCGCTACTAAAATCACAACGTGTGGAATAAATACAGTTGAACAATAGGTTGTTGAACTGTATGACCGCACACGCGCTTACCTCAAAATTCGGGAAAGAACAGCATGCACTACGCCCCCCTCCCTCACACGTCGCAACCCGCGCAGCCCCCGATCGGCCCTGCGCCCGCGCCGGCTGTCAGTTGACCGTGACCTAGTTACGTGTGAACGTGTGCCATATTTTTTTGTCACTCTCGCTGCATTTTCGCTTCAGAATTCCGTTCGATCATCATCGCACACATGGCGACTTTTTATTCTAATGCAGAGTATTATGAAATGGTCAGGTGTTATCTTTTAAGTGGCGAAAGTTTAAATAGTGCGCAAAGAATGTACCGTACAGAAAGTTTACCGCGTTTACAAAGACGAGGAATTAATTCGCGAGTGAAACAACTAATAATTCAACAACTAATAATTTCACATTCCTTATTTTATTATGTCGGTCCTAAGCCCATAAAGTATGAAGGGAAAATTGGAATCAACCCTTTTAAGAACGCGTAGGTAAGTACCTACATCAGTCGCACTCGCAGCGAGCGAGGTCAATAACCTTGCTGTGTCTCTCTACATTCTGTTATTTTTCGGATATTTTCTTTTGAATGTTTTTTTTTGTTTTTGTTATTATTTGATTATAATGTTTCACATATGAAAATAAGTTAATTAAAAGTCCTCGATTTTAAAATTTGGATGGTGGTTGCAAAATAACCCTGTATAGTTGATAATTCATTTTTTTTTTCGTAACTCGTTATTTTTTGCTAAATATTTATAAATTAACATTAAAGTTACTATGCAAATATAATTTATGCGCTATAAAATTGAAATCTTTACTGTAAACATTTTTTTTCTCCTTGTCCCTCTCATTTTTCAGTAAATTGTTGTTGTAAATTGTTGTAATCGAGATCGGCCAATTTTTTTTTTTAACTTTTTTATTTGATCTTTTAACAATGTAGTAGAACAGTTTTTATGAAAATTCATTGACAGGCCCTGGATTCCGAGATTTTACAATTTTTATGCCTTACGGCGCTCCACTATATCACGTTTATCGCAGGGATAGGGCTTCAACTTTACTGCTCTGGGAACCAAGAGCAGTGGAGGTGTTCTGATCGCAGTGTCTAAGCTTATTGATTCCGTACGTATGCCAAAACGGGAATCTGACATCGAAGATGTGTAAGACTTAAAATCACAAAGGGAGAAAGGCACCGTAATTTAAATATCTGCGCCGTTTACCTACCACCACCAGTTCAACAAATCTTACTGGATACATTTTTAGACGGAGTATCTTCATTGATGGAATCTACAGGAGAAGATGCGATTATAGCAGGAGACTTCAATCTCAGTTTTATCAGTTGGAACACAGACAATACTCTTGGTTACTCTCCATGTACAATCCAAACTAACTACGCTAACAGACTAGGCCACTCTTTAATAGATTTTATGTCAGAAAACAATATGTTGCAACTAAATACTGTTAAAAATTTATACAATAAAACCTTAGACCTAATTTTTTCTAACTTTTACGGAGGAAGTGTTAGCGAATGCAATGATCCAATGTCCAAAGTAGATGTATTAATTACCCACCCATTATGATTACTGTCAGAAATATTTCACCAGCTCCGTTAATAAACAAAATAATCTCAAAACCGAATTTCAGACGTGCTAACTATGCGTTGATTAATTTGAAACTAATAGATATAGATTGGATAAAAATATTTTCTGAACTGCCTGATGTCGATGCTATGATAAGATAAGATAAGATAATTTTTTATTTGTTCAAAACATGAGTATACACACACATAGCATGCAAGATGTTACATCAAATTATAATATTGCAGTCATGTTTTGCCTGAACGGCGTACAAATATAATAATGTCGGAAGCTACACAGCATCAAGTGAGTTTAAATTCGTCCATTATACACAGCAAACCTGGCAGTTAACAATCCAATTTAGACCATACTTAAACTAAAAGTTACAAATAAAATAAAATAGTGTCATAAGCTCATCATAGCAAATTATACAAATAAAAAATTTAAATGTTAAACAATTATTGATAAAAATTAGGATGTCATTATACATGTCAAATTAATTTGTCAGTCAGAAATTCGTCAGTGCTGTAATAGACTTTCTCTAACAGAAGGCTTTTTAATCTACTTCTTAATTTTCCAGTGGTCAATTCCCTCTAATGCTTTGGCAACTTATTATAAAGAATTGGCGCCATACAGAATACACTATTACGCATTAGAGTTGTCCTGGATCTCGGGATACATAGTTTACTATTGTCGCGTCTATTTCGAACTACTCTATCTGACACTAAGGGGAATAGGTGTGGATTCGATTTGACAAACATAATGGTCTCTAAAATGTACATTGACGGAAGGGTTAATATTTTATATGCTTTAAAAAACGGTTTGCAACTCTCTGTAACAAACATAGCCCTCAGGCTTCTCTTTTGCGTTTTAAAAATCGCATCCTTGTTTGTTGAATTTCCCCAAAAAATTAGTCCATATCTCAAGTTAGAGGACACTAAGCCGTGATAAGCGGTTAGCAGCGCATCAACATTTAGGATGGGGGCCAATTTATACAGTGCATATGTGGAATTACTAATTTTTTTGCTTAATGCTTCCGTATGCGCTTTCCAATCTAATTTACTGTCAATAGTTACTCCAAGAAATTTGGTTATGTTCACTTCGTCTATGCTGTTGTTACAATAATGGACATTTACATTTGGTACGGATGATCTTTGGGCAAAATGCAGAATATTCGTTTTCCAAAGGTTTATCTTAAGATTGTTGTTTTCCAACCATTTTACCATTGATTCTATAGAATTGTTAATGTCAGTTTCGTATGTGTCCCTAATTTTGCAAGCGATTGTTATGGTACTGTCGTCGGCAAAAAGTGTCATTGGGTGGTCGATACTTTTGGGTAAATCATTAATATACAGTATAAAAAATAGCGGGCCGACGACAGTACCTTGCGGTACGCCAAATTTGACAATACGTTCCCTTGATTTATACATAATTTCCTGTTTATTGCTTTTATTTACTGCTGAAATTTCTGTAAATTGTGTTCAGTTACTTAAATAAGATCTAATAAGATTTGAGACATTACCTCTAATGCCATATGCTTCTAATTTCTCAATAAGTATGTCATGCCGGACATGGTCGAAAGCCTGTGTCATGTCACAGAATATCCAGTACATACAGGTATATTTGAATCTACTTTTTGCATGACGTTATGTAAAAAATCGTAGATTGCCATCTTTATTGTTCTACCATTTCTGAACCCTTTCTGTTCATTAGCGAGTATATTTTCTCTTACTTTCTTACTCTTATGGTGCATTTGCTATACGAACATATTTGTTGTAGGTATTATAAATAAGTGTATTCCTCTCTCCAAAGTACCTAATGGCAAATTTCCATGTTGGTATTCTAGGTCTCCTATTAGATAACTGAACGAAAAGGAAAAAGTTAGATCTCGCTATAAAAAATATAAAAATCCTAGAGATAATTTTATGAACATAAAATTCTAGGCGACCGCGCAAGAATAATGATCAAGGATTGCTATAAGGCATACGTAATGAACATGGAAAAGAATATCGCTCAAAACCCAAAACTCTTCTGGTCCTTTGTTAAAGCCAATAAATCTAAGTCTAGCACATTCCTTCCACTATGCATTTGGGACAGAATATTGCAACATCTGATGAAGAAATAAGCAAACAATTTGCCACATACTTTTCTTTAACCTTTATACCATCCGTTAGCCTGAATGCTCCCAGTACTAGCTCGCATAATTATAATTATTTTCAATCCGCCTATGTGGAATGACTTTTGCTGAGAGAGACGTGTTTAAGGAGTTAAAGAAACTCGACGCTTGCAAGGGTCCAGGACCTGATGGCTTGCCCCCGTTATTGATCAAGAAATGTGCAGCTAACCTGTCTCTTCTGCTTATGTTCATTTTTAACAAGTCAATTAAATCATCTATGTTCCCCTTTCAATGGAAAGTTGCTAACATTGTGTCCAATTTTAAGAAGGGAGAAGTCGACGATTCTTCGAACTATCGTCCCATATCGCTTCTTTCCATATTTGCGAAGCTATTTGAGGCGCTTATTTGTCCCATATTAACCTCGCACATAAGAGCGCAGTTGGCTCCTCAAAAGCACGGTTTCTGTGCTCGCAAATCCACTACCACTAATTTTGCATTTTACGTTAATAATATTAGCAGATCTCTGGACTCCCGCGCACAGGTTGACTCCATCTATACAGATTTCAGCAGTGCCTTTGACAAGGTTAACCACAAAGTACTTATCACAAAGCTCGAACAGTTTGGCATATCCGACCAACTACTCATGTGGTTTGGCTCATACCTATTTGAGCAGAAACAGAAAGTGGTTGTGAGAGGTTATCAGTCACCGTGTTATCTTTCCACCTCCGGGGTACCACAGGGATCTCACCTGGGACCGATCCTCAATTCGATCTTCGTCAATGACATTGTTCATTCTGTACGGCACTGCAAATGTTGTATGTTTGCAGACGATTTGAAACTGTACACGGAAATTAAAACTGACTGCGACATTCTTCTTCTTCAGAAAGACTTGGATGCGGTGCAAGAATGGTGTCAAGTTAACATGATGACTCTTAATGCATGTAAATGCTATCACATGACTTTTACTCGAAACAAACAAGTACGATCATCATCTTATGCTTTGAATGGGGTTCCTCTGCAAAACGTTGATACCATCCGTGATTTGGGTGTCCATCTTGACAGCAAGCTAACTTTCGTCAATCATATTGACGCGATTGTAGCCAAAGCGTTAAAAATGTCGGGTTTTGTGAGGAGAACTTGTTCGGAGTTTCGGTTCATATCGACACTAAAAGTGCTTTACTACACCCTTGTCAGAAGCATACTGGACTGCGCATCTCCAGTTTGGAATGCTATATTATCAAACTCAAACTCAAAGCATTTATTTCAATTAAACCATTTACAGGCACTTTTGAATTGTCAAGAAGTCGGTCAGTCAGAAAATATGAAGCTAATTGCCCATTCCAAAGCGTAGAGAAGAACGGGCAAGAAACTCCATGGACACTCTTTTTAAATTGTATTTTACAAAAATATTAGTTACATCATTACTTTTGATTTTAAAATTATAATGTGAGAACAATTTAAAAAATTAAGAAAGACTACGCGTTAAAAGCGTCCAGAGTACAACAAATAGAATTAAAGAAACAACAATCCAAAAATAAGCAGAGGCAGCTAAGTGATGACCAGCCCCAACTGACGGCGCCCGTTCACGAACATGACGCATAAATCAGCACCATTCAGCTCAACCATTTTGAAGGGAGCTAAATGATCCAACACACATGCCACCGTCAGCGTACCTAGAGCTATATTCATTTCTGATAATAACTCAGGTCCATACCTGAGTTATTATCAGAAATTAATATAGCTGTTCTTAGGCCTACCGTAACTATGTAGATCTCTACGCAAAATAAATACCCTTGCACCTTCCTCACCTAGAACCAACCTTGGTCTCAATGCCCCCTTGAATCGATTATTGGCTAATTATAATAAAATATACATATATCTCCAACAATATTGATATATTCACAGATTCATTTTTCCAATTTCTCAGAAAACTTATAACTATTAGCGACGAATCATAATTTCATAACTTTTTACTCCCTATTGTTTACTATTTCATTTTTTTTTGTCTTTTGCCACATGTGCCTGCCAATGCCAATGGATTGTTGTCTTGTTGCACTCGTTATCGCGTTCTACTGTTTTGAATTTTGAATATCAATTTTACTATTTTTTGTAAATGTTAATCTTAATGTTTTAATTTTAATTCTGATTCTAATGATAATTTTAATTTTAATTATTATTCTAATATTATGTTTTTGTTTTTACTATAATGTTTTGTTCTTTGTTTCTAATTAATTTTTCAATTCTCACTACGAGTAAAAAATCTTGTTAAAAATATATATTTAAAAAGCTATTTTTTATGTAAGTGCTGTGTACGCCTGTAAGTGACTAATTCACCATAACACAATGCATATGTTATTTATTATTATGTCAATATTTCTAGTGGATAAGTCGTTGGTGTACCTTTTAAATAAAAATAAAATAAATTTGAAATTTGCAGCAAGTAATCCGTAGTCTGAGTTTTCCACCATCGATGATGAATGGAGATATATTATTTCGCCATACATCTTCATGGTTGTGCGCTGAAAACTTTAGGAAGACCACAGAAAAGGAACCAAGACTGATTCGATGCATCTGACAGCGAGATCAATGCGCTAGTTGACAAACACAGATGCGTTGATTCAAAACCCTCGGATGCGCGACTGCGCGTAGCAGTAAAGAAACGCAAAAGAAACTAAACTCCAAAGTTCGCGAACTGAAGGATAAGTGGTGGAAGGAGAAAGCTGCTGAACTAAAGCACTGCGCTGATACTCATCAAATTGGCAAGTTTTTCGAGGGTATACAAGCGATTTTCAGCCCACTTGGAAAATAGCACCGATGTACACAAAAGACAGACAAAAAAACTGACGTAATTATGCGATGGGCAGAACATTTAACCGAAGTATTAAATCCCGATGCAGTCAGCGATGATCTGTCGTAAACACAATACACTTGATGAACTGCCAGTTTGTCAAAATTTAGAAAACCCACCTACTTTCGTAGAGTTTGTGGAAGCAGTAAAGCGACTCAAAAACTCCAAAATCACCAATGTATAGACCAACATCCAGCGGAAATTTTCAAATACAGTGGAAAATTTTTCATAAGTATGGTTATCCAAAGAATTTCGTCAACCTCATACGCCAATTTCATGTCAGCATGAAAGCGCAAGTTCCAACAAAAACGAACTATCTGAGGGGATCCAAATTACAAATGGAGTAAAGCAAGGTTGTGTCATGGCACCCACACTCTTTGCCATTTACCTTGAAGTTGTTATGAGGGACACCCTGCAGTACTGTAGTGATCGGATACAACTGAATGACTGGACTGACAAAGGTGTGTCCGATACAAGGTTCAGAGCAAAATCCAAATTTCAAAAGATCTCCATTCTGGGAATACTATACGCGATGTCTGTGCCTCATGTCTGACAGCATGGCGCATCAAACTATGTTGATGCATTACATCAATCCTGTCAACGATTTGGTCTAGTCATTAGTGCTTCCAAGACGCATGTCCTTAAACAGCCACCGTGAGGCTGCGAAGTTGTTAAAGCCATTCTGAATCTAGATGGGAAACCACTAGGGGACGTACAGTTTAAATAAATCTTGGAAGCACCATTAGGCATGATAATACCCTTCGCTTCCTTTGGACGGCTTAATGATCGTGTCTGGAAATCCCATGACCTGAAGCTAGAGACAAAGGTTAGTGTTTACAAAGAACTAATTTTGTCTGTCCTTCTTTATGGCGCAGAAACATGGTGCCTCTACAAATGAGACAAGGAAACTTGACATATTTCACCTAAGATTTTTGAGATCGATCTTGAAAATTAAATGGTCTTATGGTCTCTCCTGAGGTTTTGCATTGGTTTTCTTCCTATCTTCGGGGGCGTCAGCAGTCGGTTCTTGTGGGAGACTCTTCTTCCAACTGGTGTAATCTTGATGCTGGCGTCCCTCAAGGCGGTATTTTATCTCCACTTTTGTTCTCTATTTTTATAGATCTTATTACTACCCAGCTTCAGTGTGCGTATCATCTCTATGCTGATGACTTGCAGCTTTACAGTCAGGCAGGTGTTGACAACTTATCTGATGCGATTGAGGAGCTAAACCGGGATCTAGCTGTGGTGAAAAACTGGTCTGATCGCTTTGGGGTAGTAATTAACCCAACCAAGTGCTAGGCTATCATTGTAGGGAGCTCCCATAGCTTGAGAAGGCTGAATGGTTTAAAGGTACCGCCGGTTACCTTTGACGGCAAAGTGATTCCTTTTAGCTCTGACGTCAAGGATCTGGGTTTGTATGTTGACATTTTCCTTGACTGGCGTAAGCAGGTCGCGATTGTGAGCAAGAGAGTCACCGGTACGTTGCGGTCGCTCTATCGATTGAAAAACATTCTGCCATCCCATATAAACGTAATGCTAGTTCAGTCCCTTATCTTTCCCATTCTTGACTATGGTGATGTGTGTTATTACGACCTGGTTTGGTCCCTGGAATGGTCACGGCGTGCTATGTGTTCTGATGCGCCGGTGATGGGGAGTTTTCCCCAAAGGAGGATCCGGTGACGGACAGCCGCGGTGGGGTCAAGGATGAGTGCTAACGCGTGCCCGTGTTCCCGCCGTAAGCGGCAGAGGAGTACAGCGTTGAGTTTTAGTGGGTTAAAGTCTCGCATAACTGCACTATCTCCCCGTGGTAGTGCAGAATGCATGAGCATTTCTCCGCGATAAAAAAAAAGGCTCGCTTCACATAGGTCGTCCTGGCACTAACTTCTCAGGGAATGTTAGACACTGACAGACAGGGTTATGATTGCACGAACACACCTAGTCACAAAGTTTATGCGATTTAATTTCACGTAGTCTCGGATAGACATTCTGTCAGTGGGGAGCTCTGAATACTTCTCTGTTTCTCCTTTTTCTTCGCAAATGCTCGAAGGAGTTTAACAAGGCTGTTGTGTTATGACATGCAGGTCGTCGGGCAGTACAAGGTGTGCAAGAAGAAGAAGATCGGCTACTTGTCGTTCCCCAAGGCCATCAAGGTGGCGGTGCAGGAGGGCCCGCCATGCATGCGCTGGTCCGCCAATCTGTTCGGCGTTGCTGTGGACGCGTTTCTCATGCTTTGGCAGATCGGAGTCTGCGCGATCTTTTTGGTTTTTGTCGGCGAAAATCTAAGACAAGTAAGTCCTTTTTGCGTTGTTTGATTGGTCGCACCTCAAATGAACTTCGCAAGTTGTTATGATTACACTCTTGCCTTGGGTATTGAATGCTAAATCTGCGAGTCACTGATTAAAAACTCAATAAACAGCATTTACATTCACTTTTCATCCTGTGGATCACCACTATTATACTACATTATATCAATCATAATACGAATACGAAAATCTGGGAGAATTTTTTAATTCACACAAAACGTCATACGACCCAATTTTTGTTATTGAAAAGTATGTGATGTTATGTTACATAAAAGTATGTACAAAGAGTGACTTTTGAAAAATATATTGTAATGTCGTAGGTGTGACTTGGTTACCGGCAAGTTACGGCCGAACCCAATTACGTATCTATCACCAGTTTTTGCATACTGAAGGTAGAAAACCCCATATTATATCTCTGGTTTTGATGTCCCAATAATCTATAGTCCCGGATCCCAGAACCCATTTTTACCATTTACTACTATCAAACTAATGTTTTGTAAGTAGCTTCACTTTGATGAGACGCCTAACTTTGTCTCTTACATCATTTCTCCATTGTGGTAGCTAACAGAGTTATCAGGGATAGAATAGTTCGATTTAACGATTCTCAAAAATGTATTAATGACTGTGGGTTTTTTATTTAAATCACTAGCAGGGTCCTGCAGTTTTACCCGCATAAGTATCAATCCCGTGGGAATATCGGGATAAAAACTATCCTATATCCTTTCCCAGGACTCAAACTCAATACCAAATTTCATCTAAATCGGTTCAGCGGTTTAAGCGTGAAAAAATAACACACAGACAGAGTTACTTTCGAATTTATAATACATATTAATATGGATATGAAAATAAATTACATTGTTAAAAAAAAATGTCCTACAAAATGAGTCCCTATCAATTTCGGCGCACTATATGATTAGGTAATTATAGGAGCGAAGTGTGTCTGTGTGCGTTCGAACTATAACTGATAATCGTAGTGTGCGTTGAAGCGGGAACAAAATATAATCTTGGTCCGTAACCGCTATTATTAGCACTCCATAGTTTTTACTTACTAGATTGCGTAATACTGGATGGATTTTATTGTGATTATGACATGTTATGTTCAGGTACCTACCCTATAAAAATATCGTAACCTATTACGGCATTCACTATAGTACTCGTAAAAGCAAATTATAAAGTGTGACCAGCGTATTATTATAAGGTACGTCTGAAACGAATTACACGTGTTATTGTTTACGTAATACAGAACGACGACGGGGAGGTCTGTAGTATTCCCTCGCCATAAGACCGCAGACCATGAGAGTCATAGTATAGCAAGTCATTTTGTCCTATTTTATAAAGCTTATCACTTTATTTGTATAGAAGAAGAAGAACGAGCGGGGCATGGAGGAAATTTACTTTAATATTGAAGATAGCTTTATTCAAACGAAACATTATTTTGTTTATCTAAAAGTACAATACAAAACATTAATACTTATGAATAACATTAACAAATCACAAAGTGTCACACTATTGACATAAAAAAATAAATATTCATACAGTCTCAAAACTGGTTAGGCGTAGTACAAAATCACTCGCGATTCAAAAATTACGACGGGAGCGGCGGACGTCACAGGCGACACAGGTCCGTCGTCTAGAAGCCTTTGGGCGCGACCACAGAACACTATACTCTAAGGAGAAGAATGACGACTTCGTACAAAAAAAGTGTAGACAGTTTTGCTGCGCGCCATCTAGTGGCACCCCAGAACAACGAATGGGCGCGAACAGGGCGGGAAAATTACAGCTTAATCAAAACTGATTTTTTCTTTCTAGTTGTGCAATAGGAATGCATAATTATCTCAAATTAGCATTAACGACCTATGTAATTTATGCTTATGCTAATTTGACATAACTTTTCATTTCTATTGCACAACCAGAAAGAAAAATGTAACTTCGTTCATTTCCTACTTTGCTTTACTATAAACATTAACAAAAAAAACTCAGGAATTATAATAATTTTCTTTATTTGTAAGACGACATAGTCACGTTTTAAGAGTCATTTTCTCGAAATAGGTACAGAAACAGTCACTTTCTCAAAAAACAGAAACAGAGTCACTTTCTCAACAAACACATACAGAGTCACTATCTCAAAACGCATTACCAGAGTCAATATGTCGAAACACACATTCAGAGTCACTATCTCAAAATATTAATTGGATGGCACTGAGTCGAAACAAACAAAAAGAAAAAACTTTTAACACAACATACACAAACAACTCCGCCATCTTCTATTCTATTTTTAATTATGGCAAGTAAAGCCGATGTCGACTATTCTGCCAATGTCAAAAGTAATTTGGAAAAGCAAGCATCTTGTTTGGTTTTCATATCGGCACGTCAACTTTATCGATGTCAGTAGTGATATTAGTGGTATGATTACGACCTAAAAGCTCATAAAACGTAATTTTTTAGTCGCGCGTATTAGGTCCCAATTTTTTTTTTAACTCTTGCCACACTTGAAATAGCCCTTGAAGGTATGTCGTTCTTTCGGGAACCAGCAATGCACAACACAGCAATGCACGGCACGAGAACGCACGACATTGGAATGAACGTGTTTTGAATTCCAATGACGTACATTGTCATGTCGCGCATTCTCGGCCCGGACCAAGAGTGTCCGGCTTGATAATGTACAGCACGGGAATTGGAATCAAAACAAACAGTGACGTCACAATAAAAAAGTAAAAAGCCATGTGAAACTAGGGATGAGATTTTGATTGATTAAGGATTGATTTTGATTGATTTTGTTTCATTTGACGTGTGGTTGACGTTCAATCAATTATTATTGAAGTAAATCTGTGAACTATTCGTTAAGAGGAAATACGGGCGGAACGACTTTTGAAAATTAGGTATTTGAAGAAACTATCGCTGTCGCTCTGCGAGCCCCCGCCCTCTAATGCGTGCGATAAGGACAACTGCAGATCCGACTGAATAGCCTAAGTAAAAAGTCACATTTTCGAGGTTTGGCTCTCGCCTATTTTCTTCACCAATATTGAACCAATTTAAAAGATATTTCATAAACTGGATAAGAAGGATATGTACTGTGCCGCTACATTATGGTTAACACCCCGACTCAGAGTACCCCGACTCGGATAGGTTAGGTTAGAAGGCTAAGGCGGGAGCGAAGCGTAGCGGAGCTCCCGCCTTAGCCTTCGTGGTTATTTTTTTTTAAACCACCCAGAAGTAGGAGCCCCGCGAAGCGGGGCTCCGTCGACCTATCTTACACTCTGAGTGCTTACCAAAATTTTATTAAACATGAGCAGCTGATTGCAGCTTATATAATTAATATGCTGTACAAAACTCTTTTTATAAAGACTTCTCTGCTTAAAAACTTATCAATCGCGCAATCAATCGTTTTTCTGAACAGCACTATCTAGCTCAATTACCTAGTATCCAAGTCCCAAAATTTCGAGTCACCTGATTGGCCAACCAATCGGCCAATCACGCGATGTCGCCAATTCATGTGTTGTACACTCTCGGGTCGGACCATCAAGGTACACCCCAGGAATTGGAGACATCGCGATGTCGCCAATTCTTGTGTTGTACATTCCTGTGTTGTACAATCCAGTGTCGTGCATTGCTGGTACGTGCATTACAGTGACGTGCATTATAGGGACTCGTTCTTTCGACGTATAGAGTTGACACCCCCTGGGCGCGACTGAATGCATCGAGCGAGCGCATCGATTTATAATATAAGGCATTATTTAGATATTTTACTATAATTAAATTAGTAATGTTGACTACGCTGAAATGTTTTACGCAAATAAATAAATATGAAAGAATATGAATATGAATATGAAAAAACCCAATAAAGTCATGTGCAAAACCGTCGTCTACACGTAAGAATTTATTGAAAATAACAAAAAGTGTTAAATATTTTAAAATTTGAGGTGTTTATCTACCAAACTCAATTTTTATATTTTTATTTTGACTACTAAATTAGTAGTCAAAATAAAAATATAAAAAAACATTTTTTTACAAGTACTAATACATTAAACTTAAAAAAAATAAATCGTAGACTTACTACTTTACTCTTTACTTGAATTTTTTTTTAAAAACGTAACTAACGTGACTAATATACTATATGCCTAGTATTTAGGATTTTTTTTGATTCTGGCGGGAATTTTAAAAAAGAGCGCTCAGATTTTTTTCTCAATTTTCTTTTTTATTAAATATTTACTAGTTTCTTGCTTAATAGTGAATTAAAAACAATAGTAATAGGTGTACAAACTTGAAAAAATGGTGGGAAATGAGGGGGGCGGGGATAACCCGCCCTCTTCACATAAACGTCCTCGGTCCGAGGTCGGAGACGGAGGGAATGGGATGGACTGTGGTAATGGCGGCGGCGGTGAGCATTCTGACTATTCACCGTACATTAAACCTGACTATAAAAGACTTTATTCAGAAAATGCCACTTATGTAGACTTTAAAGTGTTTATTGAAGCTTCCAACAATAAGGATAGAATAGGCAATAAGAGCCCTATCTATCTCAATCATATATTCTCCAGCGAAATAAAAGGGGTGACGGCTATACAACGAATAAACGCAAATAAAATAGCAGTAATATTTAAACAGTATAATACGGCCAATAACTTTATTAACAACAGCGCTTTTCTTAACAAACATGGCTTGAAAGCATTTATTCCGGCTGCGCAAATAGAAAAAACAGGTATAATTAGATTTGTACCAGCAAACATTTCAAACAAAGAACTATACACCAAACTATCATCAATTTATGAAATAATAGCTGTAAGAAGGTTCACAAAGAAGGTAGGACAGGAGCGAGTACCACTACAAACAGTTAGCATTACTTTTCTATCGAATATTCTTCCGGACAATGTACAATATGATCTATTTTCATATCGAGTTTTTGAATATGTGCCCCCATTACAGCAATGTTTCCGTTGCTTTAAATTCAACCACTCTGCTAGGATATGCAATGGCAAACAAAGATGTTCCATTTGTGGAGGTGAGCATTTATATAAAGAATGTGATAGACCAACAGAGATCTGCTGTTGCAATTGCAGCGGGCCTCATCTTGCAATTTCTAGATTATGTCCAATTAAGTTAAATAAAATTTTAGAAAAGAAAAATAAGATTACTTATGCAAGTGCTACATTGACGAAACAACACACGAGTGATAACATTGAATTTCCACCTCTGCTACCTCCAAAAATGAAACCAACTAACTCTGTAAATAAGTCTGTACATACATCTGTAAATAAGTCTATATCTGTAAATAATACTGTACATAGTGTAAATAAATCTAAAGATATCCCTCCTAAAGTAGACATTAAAGCCCAAATAGTTGCCAACAACGATGTACTTATGGCCCTGGTACAGACGTTGGTGGAACTGGGTAATAAGGGAGATAATACGCCTACCACCGTAAATAGTATAAAAGAAACACTACTTAAAAATCTCAAGTAATGGATCCAAGTCACACAATATCTAAGCTACGTATTGCTCAGTATAACATTCAAAGTGCTAATAGTAAAAAACCCTTATTGATTCAATTCTTACAAAAACAAAATATTGACATTTGCTTACTTAACGAAACATGGTTTAAAGATAATAGTTTTAGAATACCCGGATATAATATTTATAATAAAAATTCCAAAAATACTCATAATGGTGTAGCAATACTGATTAAACCATACTTAAAGTACAAAGTTTTAAACACTAGATTTTATGAAGACATTCAAACTGTTGCTCTGTCTTTATCTACTGTACATGGTAGCTTGACTATTCTTTGTGTATACTGCCCTCCTTCTAGTGGACATATACGGATCAATAGATTACGTAATATTATTAATGATCTTCCAAAGCCCATATTTGTCAGTGGTGACTTTAATGCACACCACATTGCATTTGGTTGTCTATCCACTAAGGGTAGAGGTCATGATTTATTTAATATCATTGATGACTTGGATTTATGTATTTTAAATGATGGTAATTTTACAACTGTTAACAACCCGAGACGGAATCCATCTGCAATTGATGTTAGCTTTACTAGTGCTAACCTCGCATCAATATGCGAGTGGTCTGTACATGACGATGCCATGGGCAGCTATCACTACCCAACAATAACAGAGATTTCACTACATATAGATAAATATCATATTAATCCCCCTGTTGATAGGTTTATATATAAAAAAGCAGATTGGGAAAAGTATAAAACTATTTCTAAAACAATATTCAATGATTTAGTCTTAAAACTGTATGATCCTATTTTAACCTATAATGATTTTTGTTCTCGATTGAGTACTTTAAAAGATATGACAATTCCTAAACTTAATAAATCAAATAATTTTAAAAGCAGACCTCCAGCTCCATGGTGGAATGACATTTGTGAAAAAAGTGTAATTGCCTCTTACAATGCATTGAAACTATATAGAAGTGAACCTAGTATGGAGAACTATTTAGATTATAAAAGAAAAGATGCACTTAAAAAAAGAACCATATCAGAACAAAAAAAAATAGGTTGGGGTAACTTATGTAACACATTTAATAGAACTACTCCTATAAGTAAGATTTGGAATATGCTAAAAATGTTTAAAGGTATAAGAGCTGGCAATAAATCACATAAAGATGAGTTCATTTCCCAATTTCTAGATAAATTATCTGACAACAGCAATCTAAATAATGTTAATAGTTTAGGCAATATTTTCGAATTAAATAATGATAATATAAATTCCAAATTTTTGCTAGATCCTTTTACATGGTCTGAATTTAAAATGAGTTTGTTATCTCGGAAAGACACTACACCTGGTTTAGATGATCTCCCCTATTGTACTATTAAAAATTTAGATGAATCAGCACAAAAAATGTTTCTTAATATTCTTAATTTACTTTGGCATTGTAAATGTATTCCACAATCATGGAAAACACAATGTGTCATTCCGATACTCAAACCAGATAAACCTTCAGAGCTTGCCAGCTCTTACAGACCAATATCACTGTCTTCATGTCTAGGTAAATTATTTGAAAACATGATTAAAAATCGCTTGGATTGGTATATGGAATCTAACGGCTTCATTCCACACGTACAATATGGATTTCGTCGAGGGCGAAGTTGTGCTGACAGCTTCACTTCCTTAATTTCAGACCTGAAACATGCAAAGGATAGAAAGTCACACACTGTTTGTGTATTCCTAGATGTTCAAGGTGCTTTTGACAGTCTGGATCCAGCTATACTTGTACAAGTTATGTCTAGGTTAGGTGTGCCTGGCCAACTATGTAAATGGATATATAATTTTTTGAATGATAGAACACTCTATGTAAGACATAATAATACATTGCATGGTCCAAAATGTGCATCTAGGGGTACAATGCAGGGTGCTACACTATCTCCTTTGTTATACAATATTTACACAAGTGAAATCTGTAAATTTGTTAATAGTAATGTAGATATTCTGCAGTTTGCTGATGATATTGTTATGTACAGTAGTAATTATAATTTAGAAATTGCAATTGACAATATTAACAGAGCCTTGTCCCAACTATTTCACTATTACAATGATGTGCTACATTTAAAAATTAATCCCTCCAAAAGCAGTGTTATGATATTTGGAAATGAGAACACAAATTCAAAAGTAGTTTATAACAGAGAAACTATAAATCCAGTAAATTCAAAGAAATTTTTAGGCATAGTAATAGATAGGAAATTAACCTTTGAGGAACATATTAAATACATATCAAAGAATGCTCTAAAAGGTTTCAATGTAATTAAATGTCTTGCAGGTGTCTCATGGGGAGCAGACCCGAAAATATTATCAATTTTGTATAAAAGTATAGTTAGAAGTCATTTTGATTATAGTTCACTAGTGTATATAAATAGTACTCATGTAAATAAACTAGATCTATTGCAGAACAGGGCTTTGAGAACAATTTCTGGTGCAATGTGCTCTACTCCCATAAGGGCCATGGAAGTGGAGACTAAAACTATGCCATTAATTTTGAGACGCATTCTACTTGCAGAGAGATTCTGTCTTAAATTAATTGCTGCAAATAACAGGAAAATAATAAACAAAATTGTACCTTCTGTAAGTAGAACTTTTGGGCCTCTAACAACAGGAGAGGATCTCTTGAATGGTAAATCCCCAACATTGTCCAAAATATTGCTGGAAACAGAAAACAGTTTTACTGGTATTAGAAAACAATGCCCATGGCCATGTTACTCCTTCTCTTATCAGTGTATTTCACATCCCGTTAAAGAATTACAAAATCCCATTAATAATAATTCAGATATGATACAGTTTTTGGCAGATAATAAGAATTATCATGTTATTTACACTGATGGCAGTAAGGGGAGTGATTATGTTCGTGCTGCTATATATGATCCACATACTAAATTCTCTCAAAGCTTTGTTCTATACAATACATGTACTATATTCACTGCTGAGGCATATGCGGTTTATCAGGCATTAATACATATTCGCCAAATTAGCAATTGTAAATACTTTTTGATTGTTTCTGATTCACTAAGTTTGATAAAAGCCCTAACTAACCTTACAGTTTCGTTTAAGTCAAATTATATTCTGTATTACATCAAAGAAATAATTTATCAATATTATCATAAGCACATAAAAATTGTATTCCTGTGGGTACCTTCTCACCGAGGTATCTCTGGCAATGAAGTAGTTGATAAAACCGCATACGAAGGTAATAATGCTATTGATGTTAGAAATGCAATGGGCATTCCTATGACTGACTTCTTGCAATGCATTAGTGAAAATATATGTAAGTTATGGTTAGAAATGTGGAAGAAAGACCAAGTCATCAAAGGAAAGTGGTATGGAAGTATTCAAGAAAGTTTACCTGTTAGACCCTGGTACAATAGATTGAAGGAAGCCAGCCGAGACTTTATCACTACGATAAATAGATTGCGCTTTGGCCATAATACTGCTCCGTCACACCTTGCTAGACTTGGCATTATTACAAGCAATACATGCCCACATTGTGAATCCCAAGAAGGAACCATGGAACATCTTATTTTTGGCTGTCAAAACTTCTTGCTTGACAGATTAGTGTTGGCTAGTGAACTTAGTGATGTGAACATTAAGTGCGATTCTTTATCCCGCCCGCCGCCACTTGAAGAGATATTAAAAGACAAAAATACATACAAACCGATATATAAATACATTAAAAATACTATTAAATCAATTTAAAAATGAAGTGATAGTGCAGTGCTCTTTAATAAAATAAGATTTGACCTAAAGGTCCAGTTACCAGGTCATAAAATTCCAAAAAAAAAAAAAAAAAATAGGATTTTTTTTTCAGATCGTTATTTGATACCAGTAAACTAAGAAAGCAATCGAATCCCCGCCCTTTTTGCTGTCAGAAAACTCTAACAGTATACATAATATAATTACATATATGTGAAGACGATTGTAAGCCTAATTAGTATAATGTACGTCTGATTAATATTATTCTATATATACTGGAATTATTATACCTCTAATAGATAGATGTTGTATTGACTGTATTAAGTAGCAACAGGTAGGTAGATGTTAAAACATTTTTAGTTTATAGTGAAATATATTACATGGTGAATCTAAATGATAATAATTAAATGTATTATTAATTATCAACTAATCGTAGATGAATAATCGTTTGTTAATAGCCATTATATTAATTTAAGATATTGTATTCATAATCGAAGTCAATGTTATAACTGACAGTCGTTGCGATAGACAGACATCGCGCAACCGTTGTACAAGAAAGAGTAAGTTTTGTGATTAAAGTGCTGTGGAGATATTACTGGATTTTTATTTCTGCAACACTTCTGAGGCTGTCCCGATACGATGCACCTAGAATAAAAGAAGTCTACCCCAAAAAAATAATAAAAAGAATTAAAAATTAAGCAATTACAGGTAAATCAAATTATGTGATAGATACATGGTGCTCACATATTTACAAATTAACAAATATTGGAAAAGTAGATGACCTTTCTAGAACCCTAACAAGTGTGTGAGTTACTGTAGTCACAGATTGTAAAAATCAATGTCATAAAATTTAAAAAATATAAATTAAATTAGGAACCAGTTTGATTTTGTCTAGACACTAGATTGTCCTGTGGAGCAGGACCAGCATGTTTCCAAGCATTCTTATATTGGATATAATCCTCTAATTTGTAATATCCCTGTTTACATAGTGTACTTTTAATGAGTTTTAAATTACTAATATAGAACTGTTGACAGAGACCTCATTTTATAAAATTCATACATCCAGGGTGAAAAATCACATTTGTCTGTCTCGAGGTGTCAGGCTAACTATCTGTCATGCATGACAGTCGGTTCCGTGGTATAGACATGAAAAGATAACAGACGGACAGAGTTACTTTTGCCTTTATGATTACAAAACGACATGCACTTACTCGTAATGTACTTCTGTCGACAGTTCATTCTATATTGCGGCAAAGATGTATCGGTGCGGATTCTCATTGCCTGCATGTATCCTGTACTGGCCAGCATGTGCATGGTGAAGGATCTGAAGATGTTGGCGCCTCTGTCGACGTTCTCCAACATCTGCAACATGGTCGGACTGGCGCTAGTGTTCTACTATTTGATACATGATGACTTGGACGTTGATGAATCCAAATATAAGTTAAAGTCATTGATGGACATTCCAGTATTTATCGGCACCGTCCTGTACGCAATGGAAGCAGTGGGAGTGGTGAGCGAGTAGTGAGTAGTAAGTGCGAGTGAGTGCGAGCGAGTGCGTGACGCGACTGATGTGACTTTCGTGTGCGCAGATCCTGGCGCTGGAGTACAACATGGACAACCCCAAGGAGTTCACGGGGTGGTGCGGACTCTTCAGCAAAGGGATGATCGTAATAGTCGTTATGTACACTGGACTCGGCATCTTCGGCTATCTCAAGTACGGAATGGAATGTGAAGCGTCTATTACGCTAAACCTGCCGCAGTATGACAAGTAAGTTTCCATTTATTTAGGTACCTGTTCATGCATACTAACAAATGTAGATGAATTTATGTCTCCATAATATACATAAAATACCTACAATAAATACTGACACAATGTAGATAATTTAGCTAAATATTATACCTACTACTAGTACAACACTATGGATCGAAAGTGCTCAAGCCTATTATGAGTCGTATTGCTGTGAACACGCCGCCATGGCGCCACCGCCGCCGCCGTACAGACCCGTATCTACGAGTACATCTGCGTGTGTAAGTGATGTATCAACACAGAACGCACACCTCAGATTTTGAACACTGGCTAGCGTCACAGTATAATATCTTTACTGTGCTAGCGTCGAACGAAACAAAAAACAAACCGTCGCTTTTTCACACAGGCTTAATCACGTATGACCTTGATTGGTTCATACGATTGCTAAAATTCACATCTTCATCGAATTGGAAATAATGCGCCCAAAGGATAGCTGCAGCAAGTATCCATCGCGGGCTGCCTTACTTATTGCATTTAATTATGATTCATGTTGATTGTTTAACTATTGTGTCTACTTTATGGACAGCGAATCTGTTAAATGTTATGTTAAACATGGTGATCACATAGTTACAAACATGGTAAAAAGTAAACATTTTCATTTAAATAAAAAAATTACAAGTAATAAGTCAGGGTGTGAGTTAAAGTAGTCACAGAATGATGATCAATGTCAAAAAAAAGAATAAATTTACAATTAAATTAGCAACCAGTTTGATTTTGTCTAGACTCTAGATTGTCTTATAGACCAGCATGTTTCCTAGCGTTCTTATCTTGCGATATAATCTTCTAATTTATAGTATGCTTGTTTACAAAGTGTACGTTTAATGTGAGTTTGAAATTTTCTTTCATTTAATTGCAATATATCACAAGGTATTTCACAGTACCCCATAAAAGATGTTTGTACCTTGGCTAATCTGAAAAATGGTTGATGTATTTTATCTTTATTTCTAGTATTAAAATTATGTCTATCGCTTATTTTAATAAAAAGATGTAGATTTTTTCTTACATACATAATATTTTCATAAATGAATTGACAAGCTACCGTCATAATATACGTATTAATTCTTTTAAAAAGTTCCCTGAGAGATTCGCGGCGACGTAGATTATAAATGGCTCTGACAGCTCTTTTTTGCAAAATAAAGATGGATTCAGTGTCAGCAGCTCGACCCCATAGTAAAATGCCGTACGACATAATGCTGTGAACGTAGCTAAAATAGAATAAACGCGCGATTTCTACACCAGTTAAAGCTTAGCACGCACTGCGATTAAACGCCCGCGTTTAACCGCAGGTCTGAAACCGCAAAATAATGTAACACATAGCTTTCTATACAAGCGCACGCATTAGTGACTTTTTTCAGTGACTGATTTTAAAAACGCAACTTGTTACGTTTTTATCGCGGTTTGAAAACGCGCGGTTTTTTTGTGTCCCATAGTAACAGTACTGTGGCGCACGCACGGCGGTTAATCGCATTCGGTTTTTATTCAGTCTTGACTGTGCGAGTGCGGAGGATAGACGCTTTTGCAGAGGTTAAGTCATGTCGTCCGACTCAGAAACATCGAATGTAGACTACGACAATGTATCAAAAAACATTATTATTGAAGTGGAAAAAAGGCCGGCATTATATGACAAATCGTTAAATCAATACAGAGACAGAAATATTAAAGCCCGGCTTTGGCACGAGGTGTATCAAAATGTGTGCAGAAATTGGATTAGCTTTCAATATCAAAGCTACAACACATGCTGTTCGCCAGAAATCCATGGTGAAATGAAATAAATTTAAGCAAAACGCTAGCCGCAGTGCGTGTTGATGCGCGTTTTTGCGTTTTCAGCTATTCCTAAACCGCGCGCGTTTAATCGCAGTGCGTGCTAAGCCTAACTGTCTTATCTTTCTAACTGCATAAGCGGCCGAGCTAAACCGCCCCGCAAGAGATGTTATGTGAAGTCCCCATTGTAATTTTGTCGTCTAGCGTGATTCCCAGAAAACAGTTTGATCAACAAATTCCAGTTTTTCTCCATTCAGTATGATGTCACATTCACTACTTCTAACATTAGGTCATTTAAATCTAATGCATTTGGTTTTCTTTTCATTTAGTACTTACCAAATTATTTACCGTAAACCAATCTTGAACCTGAAGAATAGAGTTATTCACATCGTCAAAATTCTGTGCCCGTCTGTCTACCTTAAAGATCAATGAGGTGTCATCTGCAAATAACACCATCTTCGGTTGATTTTGAAGTAATTGGGGTAAATCATGAATGTAAACAAAAAAAAGGAATGGACCCAATATCGAACCTTGAAGAACGCCCATTGCTATTTCAGACCCTAATGAGTTTACGCCGTTTACTTGAACTTTAAGCTTTCTATCATTTCGGTATGACTTTAGTAAATCAAGAGCTAAGTTCCTAATAACATAGTGCTCAAGTTTCAGCAGAAGTGTCTCGTGGTTTACGCAATCAAACGCCGTAGAGAGGTCGCAAAAGATTCCAATGGCATCTTGTGCTTCTTCCCAGGCGTTAAAAATGTTCTTTATTAAGTTGACACCGGCGTCAGTGGTACAACGCCCTTTGGTGAAACCGTACTGTTGTTCATGAAAGATGGAATTTTTATTAAAGTGGCGTATCATTTGATTGAGCATCAACTTTTCAAACACCTTACTGAGAACCGGCAGAATTGAGACAGGCCTATAATATTATAATACTATAATATTGTTGGGTTCTTTACTATCACCGGATTTAAACAAAGGAACTACTTTACTGTGTTTCATGAGATCCGGAAAGAATCCTTGGTCTACACTGATGTTAAATATGAAAGCTAAATAGGGCGCAATCGTTTCGATGATAGATCTACAAACTTTTACAGACATTCCCCAGAGATCTTCTGTTGATTTAATTTTAAGATCTTTAAAAGCTTTTATAACAGCCTGGGTGTTTGTATGTTGAAACCTAAACTCCGAAGGGCATGCCTTAATATTCTTTTTAAGTAAGTCAGCAGAAAGTGCGGGTGAGGAATTTAAAGCTTCAGTAGTTTTAATGGGAATATTAGCAAAAAATTTTGAATTCCTGAGCAATTTCTATATCTGCATTGATGGGGCCATGTGCAGTCTCTAAATTTAATTCAGTATTACGCTGTTTGATACGAATGAAACAAGTAGGAAACTACTTGTTTCATTATTTATTATTTGCCAGCTAGTTTTAATTTTATCATCGGCTGATTTTATTTTATTGCCAATATAAAGAGCTTTAGCTGTTTTGCATACACTTTTGAAAGTCTTAGAATATGTTGCAACATACTGATGAAAGCTTGTGCTATTCATATGTTGCTTCAGGCCATAAAGTTCAAAAAGGTTTTCCCTGCTTTTACGAATACCTGGAGTTGCCCAATCAGTAAATAATTGTTTCTATTTACGCTGTCGATATGTTCTTGTAGAGGTGTACGAACACCGCCACCTGTTCTAGTGCTGCGACAAAAGGAAGATGCAAATTTATATCCGTTAAATTGAATGATATCAAGGTTTTTGTTGGGTTAGCCAAGTTTCTGAAATGCATATTGCTTTATACAATGAATTGATTTTCAATGAATGCTTCGAGTATATCTTGTTTATTATTAAGGCTTTGAAAATTTTGGAATATTATTTCAAATAGTTAATGTCTGGTTCTCAGTTTCGTTGGACATCTTTGTAGGGCGAAGTTGGATGGTGTTATGTTGTTCGATATTATGTATATAATTTTCTTGGGTGTTGTATTCGTATTGATGTTTATTGTTTTCTATGTTAATCAGTTTTCTGTCTATGTACAGGTGGTTATTTCTTATAATTGCATGAGATCCATTTTTTCTGGCTTTAAATAATTCTTCTCGCATTTGCTTTACTTTCGTGCATTTGCATCTAAAGGTACAATTCCACCAAAATAGTGTGCAACTCATTTGTTCACAAACATTTTGTGCAGAACTCCAACAGTGCACGTACTGGGCTGCAGATCCGATAGTCTGTTTCCACCGGCAAAGCTTGGGTAACTTTTGTACGCGCACAGTGTAGCACACTTTGTGCACGAACATAATGTTCACTGAACAGAGTTTTCTACCTTCAATTGTTAATTGATCGGCGAGCGCATTCCAAATATAAATTCAAATATAGCAACGATTCTGCGCGAAATTCTATGACTATGAGACAGATATGCACAGTCCGGTTCCTTGAAAATAAGTGCTATTGTTATTGTAATACATAATATATTTAGCCATTCTCTTACTAATATATATATTTTTTTTAATTCGATAACAAGCAGTCGGTTCTTAGGTCTACCGGGTCTTTTAAATCTGTACAGGTCTTTTATATATCCTGAGACGTCTATGTTGACTATGTCACAGAACAGTTTCTATTAATCTGTTGTGAAGTGCACTTTCAGGATGCCTACCATGATCTAATTAAAAACGATTCAAAAGCAAGACATTTCAGTTTAGGTTCTTAAACTGCATCGCTTAAAGTCGAACCATGAAGTCCATTACGCGCAGCGGCATTTGGATCGTTAAAAGTGAATGAAAGATCGCAATTTGTGGCTGAACCGCGTTTGAAACGTTTTTGGTGAAAAAGAGACAACGCTATTATTATCAAATAAGTTTGTTTCGCGCACATTGTAGTGTCAGACACGTTCAGAAGCAAGTAACATTTTATTTGTTCTTAACTCAGTATCATTACTTTAAAGTAAAACAGACACTCAACAGTTGTTTTTAAGATTCCACGTTAATACGGTAACTATTTTTAAAATAATTCTTAGTCAAAGTAGATATTTATTTACCATTTGGCATTTATTAGACGAAAAAATATTTATATTTCGACTTAATAAAACAATGTTTCAGTTTCGAACGTACCAGAGTAAAAAAAGTTGTGTCTGCTGTCATGTCACTGTCAGTTTGTTTTTTTTTTTTTAAAGGCTAAGGTCTGAGACCATGCTGCCTAGTCATCAGTTACTATTTTTTTTTTTTAGTCTAACATTACATTAGAATATGGGTGTACACATTCTAATGTATTAGGAGTATTTGGCAGCAAATGTATCGAATCAAGTTTCCCGGTAAACTTCGCTGAGGTAGCCAAAACTACAAAAAAATTCTCAGCTCCATTTTACCGGGATCGCGTCTGTTTCAATGATTCGCAGTTGCGCAGACACTTGAGATACAAAACTACACCAATTTTTACATCACAATATCCACTAGGAATCAATTTGCGAATAATTAAAACAGCCAACTAGACTTCACTCGAAGAAATCCCGCCAAAAACTCTCTGTCAGTTTGTGTGTCTGTGTCAGTTTAACTAGATAGTCTGTAGAGTTGTGATCTCCTATTTAAGGGGGAAGCGCTAAGGTAGCCCGCGAAATTCAAATTTTCTTACGTTTTTTGCAATTTGCTGGTCAGTATTAAGTTGTACGTTGATTAATATATGAATCGCGGCCGTAAGAAATATGTGTTTACAGAATTATAATCATTAAAGTCATCAACACAACTCTCTAAGACCACGTAAGTCCAAAGAATGATGATTTCATGAAACAGTTATTCTTTAGACTTACGTAGTCTTAGAGAGTTGTGTTGATGATTTTAATGATTATAATTCTGTAAACACATATTTCTTACGGCCGCGATTCATATATTAATCAACGTACAACTTAATACTGACCAGCAAATTCCAAAAAACCTAAAAAAAATTGAATTTCGCGGGCTACCCTGGCGCTTTCGCCTTAAGTTATTGTACTCTGTGGTTGTGTGGTGTTAAAAATGCATGTAAAATATGACGGAGAAGGTATAGTGTGTCTCGTTATTATCAGCCATATTTAACTATTGTGGGCGTACAGTGGGTATGTGTTGGTTATTGCGCAATAGAAAAACGTTTGCAGTTCAAAAAGATTATAATTTCACGAACAATATTTAGTCACACTAGCAAATTACACACTGTAGGTACACGACACAACCAGATACGGAACGCTGGACAGTTTCTAAGCACATGTGGTCCGTACGATGTTCAATGTCCAAATCCAAAATCCAAAGTGAGCTCCACATCGTTCTGTCGAGCTGTTTTCTAACCCCCACGGACTCAGGCTAGACTCTGTCAAGCGCCGCCGGGTGGCGCTAGCGTTCCGAATAGTCAAATGCATGACCGGATGCGACAAATACGTATTTTAGACTTTAAAAGAAAGATTAAAGTACAGTGCGCTTCACAGTGATGGTTACCCCCTTGGTAAGGACATCGAACCTATTTAAGTTTTTTGGAATGTAACGCAAATGGCGTGTTGGTCTAGTGGTATACACTGCGGCTTAGCAATGTGATGGTCTCGAGTTCAAATCCGCGCATGAGAAGGGTTTTTTTTAATTTTATTTATTTACCTTTATTATTTATATTTAGTTTCTTTAGTAGGTGATTTTTGTTTATTATTATTAAGAAATCAAATGGAGGTTTGTAATAAAAGTTAGGCATTTTGCATAAACAATATTCATTTATTTTTCTAATTACATTTCTAGGACTTTATGGAATCCACTTCCTGGTTGAATATACAGATTCCTGTCTATGTTAAATTGGGGTTGTTTACTTAGAATATTAACTAAACACAAAACAGATACCTTATTTTGTCTTAGAACGTTTAACAGATAACGGTTCGTTTATAGATATTTCTAGAAACATAACGACAGTAATATTTATTTATTTAAAGTTGTGAAAACATACATTTTTTATACTCTGTATGATCTTATCGGAAAAAAAGCTTGGTTGAAAATGAAATGTTGTCATTTGTGCCTGTGAATTACAGAGGAAGAACCAACATGCTAAACTATAACAGTATAGCAATATACATCTTTCTCTTTTATCACATTTTCTGATTAGCCTTATTTAACACAATATTAGAAAAATATGTGAGGTCAGATATGAATCGTTAACAGACTACTTGTAAACAAGAGTAACTGGATTGATAATAATAAAGGTTGTTTATTTTTGATTAACTACGAGATAATGATCCCACTGATTATGGAATGATATTGGGAATTATTAACACTTGCTCATATAAATGTTCCAATGCAATTTTATCAAATAAGTTACACAGTCAATCTGCCGAGTTGCCTATTCATAACGGATAGGATGGCCGTCACTGTCTAACACTTCTTGAAGTCAGCATTTGAACGCGTAGTTTTGAAGGGTGCCACTGAGTGAACTTTCACAATACATATTACGTTGTCGCTTCGATTCATTAGTGTAAGCAATCGGGCGAGGGCCTTGGTGATCACATTTCACATCACCCGTCGCTTGATACCTTTGTAGGTATCCATCTACGAACTGTTTTTCTCTGTAATGAAAATAATAATATTAGAAATACATTAAAAAAAATCCAACTTGTAAGTAATAATACAACATGATTGCAACAATAAATAGGTATATGTGTAAGAATAACGTAAATCTTACCTTTATGATCATATCTCGTGATATTTACTTTGTTTTGTTCCTTTTCCCACAGAACAACAATTTTAGCCTTCAATAAAGTTGTTAATCGAACCATACCATCGATTAATAAAATCAACTGGTCAAAAACATAATAAATTGGATAATATTACGATGAAGATAATTAGACACAAGCGAATCGGCACGAAAATGAAACCATTTGAAAAGTAAAAATACCCTCAATCACAGTTTAGTAAATAAGGCGAAGAAGTATACTAAATTCAACCTTAACTCGCAGTTCATACGTCAGTTAAGTTTCTGAAGTAAAATGAGGGTAGTGCAACAATCGGAATCAACACATTCTATTCAACCAAACAAGAAATCAATGCTAATTTCAACCTTATGTTTTAGTTAATTGAGGAGTTGCGTATTGCATTTTGTAAAACAAGACGGTAAGGTGCTAGTATTAAAATAATATAACACGGAAGTTGAAATTTAAACCTTAATATCTAGAAGATTAGACCGTTAATAACCTTGTTCGATAAAAGGAGTAATGCTATTCAAATTTTCGTTGAGGTTGATAACTGAACCAATAGCCTAGTGGTATAAGGCACGGTCTAGTTGATCGGCTGGCGCCTGGTGAAGCAGGTTCGTATCTTAATCGCACGCAGTGTCTTTTTGTAAGTTATTCTTGGTATCTATACAGTTCGGCCAGAAGGAAGCCGATAAAATACCATATAAAATTATTAAATACTTGCAAATATTATTTGAGGCGGATCGGTGGATGCACGCGGGCAGAGATGGGTGCGGCGGCGGGGGAGGGAGCTGCTCAAGGCTCACGTGACACGCGGGCCCGAGCTTGCTCGGGCGATAATCTTTAAGTCTTGGTGGGGTACCTTTTCTCTGCACTTGACTGTACACTTACACTGGTTTTTGTGAAATTCCACTAAAATAGCACTAAAAAACTTTGTTTTCGCCAATAATTCACCAAACGTTTCAGTTTATGTTAGAGAAATAGTAACTTTTATTGAATCGCTTATTTTGACAGTTAGCGTTTCAGTTTAGGTTGCTCTATGGATGTCATGGTACCAAATACAGTACAAAATTGAATGAATGAAACCAAAACTTGCGACTCAGTTTGGAACAATCGCTGTCAGATAGCACGGCCTAAATTGAATCGTTAAACTGACTTCATGGTACGAATTAGACGAACAGTTCAGTTTAGGTCCTAAAATGGATCGCGTTAAGAGGTCGTGGTAGGCCTACAGGCTCTTTGTAGTAATCGGCCAGACTGTAGAGTACAATTTTTCTATGGTTATTTTCTTGTTTATTTGGAACTTTTCATATTTCTATAGCTAGCTCCCTTATTTCTTTATTCAACTTTTCATTTTGTGTTTTTAGTTTTTCAATTTTTCTATTAATGCTTAATATAAAATATTTCTTGCTTTCTTTGGGGGTCATAATCAAAATTGAAGATTCGGTTTTTGAAAAAGTAAAAGTCGTCAGATTGCATACAAAATCAACTTTTAATTGCTAAATATTAAAAATAATATAATCACACATAAGAAAAAGATCGTTTTTAATTAGTTCTGTAAATATTGCTACTATTTACTTTTTTAAAGGCCACAGAAAATAATAAGTTGACCACAGAAATTAATGAAATCAACTTATACATCGATGATTTTAAATCTTAATAATAACAAATAACTTGTAATGATTAAACGTATCCTGCGTTATACAATTAACATATTTTCTTGTTAAATCAGTCTTTAGAAAATCAATAAAAAAATAAACTGTGAGATTCCACAGGAAATATCTTATTTGTCCACAGAAGAGACAAATATAATCATTTACCGTTGATTACAACAATTAAAAGATATTTTCGTTACTTCTATCACTAACGTTAAAATCATCACTATTAATCAGTCTCTTGGTTCTGTGAAGGGGTACAACAAAATCATCAGAATCATCTGAATAAACGTCATCAAAGTGCAATCTCTTTCTTGAAGCTACTGGAGAAAGGTTTTATATTGAACCTTCAGATATGGGAGAGTTGCTTAAAGCAGTATCAGTAGAGGCAGTCGGAGTTCCCATTCTCGAGAAAGGAATAGAGCTTAAAGTAATTGGCATTGATGCACTATGTGGCCAACTGGGTTCTTTCGACGGTGAACCTAACAAATCTGTCTCAACTTTAATTTGTCCAATCTCATAGTGGCTACATTTGGTATGAGCTGCGCAGACTATGCAACTTAACCGTCTTGCATGAAGAATATTTGGTTGATTTTTGGACCAAGAGATTTGGTGAATTTTAAGTGTACCTTTAAAAGGGCGTATGGTATTTGATGCTACAATTTCTTCGATTTCTGCCACATGAGAATCATCTATGCCAATCGCTTCAATACCTTTACATTTACTTTTCACACAAGTTAACAATGAATTAAAATCGGATATATCTGATCCAGTTGCAACTGGTCTGGTCACATGTACGCTTAATACCGCTTAATTGCTCTCGACGTCTTCTTTTCTTTTCTTCCTCAGTAATTTTTTTTCATGGAGGCATGGTTGCTGAAACAAAATAAGCTACATGGAACGAGCAATACATATAAACAAAAAGGTAATGCAAAAGAAATAGCTTCTCAGAAATAAGTCATTAGCACTAATATTATCCATTCTGTTGACAATCATCCCTTCTGTGGACACAGAAACACAGAAAAGAATTCCACAGAAGGGACTGCTTTGTACAAAATCCAATTTATAGTCGTAGTTTTTTAAGTTAGTAAAGCAACAATGTGAAATTCTTAAAAAAGTTCATTAGACGCAACCAGTCAGAGTTTTTCATGTTAATTCAATGCAAACTTACCAAAATATTTAACACAAAGGAAAGACACGCGATCTTTGACAAAAAACTTGTTTAGTACAATTTTTTTATCGTTAAAACACACTCACCATACAAATTTTCTCAGCACAATGACAAGTGACAGCTGCACAGAGTTGCCAGTGTCAAAACAAAAATATCGATTTGCAATTTGTGAAATCGATTCTAGAATCCGAGTTTTTTTATTCCACAGGATGGATACGAATTCTGTAACGAGTTGTTTAATCTGTTTTTTCTAAAAAATAAGTGAAATTAATTTTAGAAATGTCAGGAATATATAAGTTCATTATGTTAGTTATTAATTATTTTAAGTCTGACTATGGTAGGAAGAACAGTTGATTTTGTATAACCACGCAAAGCTACGAACTCCTACTAGTAACAAGTCCACAGAAGGATATTTTATCACACTGTGTGCATAATAAAAACAAGTTTTACTAAAAATATATTTAATATTCTACATCACGCACATAGCTCAGTCTACAATCTGTATCTCTGCCAAAAAAAAAACTTACCAAGTCAATTAAACATGGGAAAAAATATGTGATAACACTTTTTTTGCGAGTTTTGATTATGGGTCGTTCTGTGTTGTTAAGGCGTTTGTTTTATGATCTAAATCTTGTCTTAATTCTGTAATAGCACATATATTTCTGTATGTATTGTGTTTTGTAATTCTTGTATTATAATAGACTTGTTGTTTTCTATAAGATGTGTGATTATTAGTTCACTCAAACCTTGCATTGTTAGTTGAGTATTTGTGTATCATTCATGGTCTTTACATTTTCTTCTAAAAAACTCAGGTCGTCGGAACGAGTTGTGTCGTTATTTGGATATATTGTTTTTTTTTTCTCAAAGTGACATTAGCTTCCTTAGGTGGTGTAGATGATAGCTGATTGATGTCGGTGCCTCTAGGGATACGTAAAGGGGTGTTTGTGTTTCCAGTCTTGGGTATTTTACAGATGCAAGTCTGGCATTTCCACGTACCTATTTTTATTTTCCAGTGTTATCTTTTTAGTGTAGTAGTCTTTAGAAACACCACCGCACTCTAGATCATATCTGCATTTGCAGAGCACACACATAAGATTTTCTCATAAGGTTAGCTTATATTTGCATCCAGCGCATACAGGTGTAGATACCATTTTGATAGTGTTTATGGATACTTTTAAGATGTATAAGCTAGTTCACCGTGATAAATTCTTGAATAAGCGACCTGTAGCGTGTAGTAACAAAAGTTCTTTGATCGATTTTTGTGACACTTAGTTTCCGTCTTCAGCGATAGATAGCGCTATTTTATAGTATTGAAGATGTCACTTTTAGGAATTTATTTTCATAAGGGTTATTTCAACGATTATGTACCTTTTCTGAAAGTTTTATATCTTTTTTCTTCTTTTCAGTATATTATCATATTTATCACTTTTGCAATACTTTCCTCACACTCTTGTTCGTAATTTTTCAAATTTGGAGCCGTTAGAGCATCCTATTTATACAGGTGTACCTACTGCACAATAACAGTTTTTAAAAACTTTTTTATTTTAATTAAATTTTTTACTTTTTTTTTAGTCTTACAGATTTATTATTAACATTTTTTTGACCATTTTTTATTTTATTTATTTATATTATTTTCTTGTTTTACATTATATTAACCTATTAACATTATTTACATCATTGACATTATTTACACTAAGAACATTATTTACGCAAAATACGCGCATTGACGTGGAGTTGCGGACACCAGCCCGTTTTACCTATTTTATGCAATGATGTATAAAACTATAGATACGTTGTCCGCACTCTAAAATGGCAACATGAAATGAAGCCAATTGCCACATTTGCGCTCAGTCACGCACCAACCTGTCGCGCGACGCGACGCGACGTATGTTTGTTTTTAATTTATATCGTATGTGAAAACCTGTGCAAAACATAAAGAAAATATACCGTCGTGTGTTTTCAGAGGATGTAAAAATTATACCCCAAAAGTTAAAGACAAAAATGTGTCATTTCACGCGTAAGTTTACAAAACTAGATTATTTTATTTTATTTTGTACGACGCTGCGTCTAATGGCGGCCGGCGCATGAAGTGACTCTGATAGCTACGTCACTCATGCGCTCGACCAATGAGCATGTAATTTGACTATTACTTATCCTGTGACGTAACTGAAGATGTTTATTTATCTCCCTCTAGCAACAGACATCCCGCCGTACGGTGATATATTTTCTTTCCCTTTCTTTACGCGTATAAGTAGTTATCTAGTATTTTCGCCGTTTTTAAGCGCCGAGATGTTGGTTGATAACGTGTCTATATATAATACGTCATTGATTTTATGTACCTATTACACCATTTACATTATTTACCCTATTAACATTATTTACATCATTGAAATTATTTACACTAAGAACATTATTTACATTATTGACATTATTGACATTATTTACACCATTTACTTTATTTAAACCACTGATGTTATTTAATTACTTTAAATATTACCACCTGTTTGTTTTATATTTTAATTGATTTAATCGTTTTGATCGTTCACGTATCGTTTTCTACTCTTCAAGTCCTTTCATTTGATATCCATATTAAGGGAATAGAAAAAATAATTAATCCGCCATCTTGGAGCGGCGGCCATATTGAAATTATTACAATATTGAATATTGCACATTGTATTGTTACCAGAACTAAAGGTGTACTTTCAGCTCAATCGAATGGTCGAAAAATGGTTTGCAAATTTTGAACGGACAACTTACATACATACATACATACGTACTTGCATACGAACAGTGCAAGCTAAATAAAAGCTTGTAATAATAATAAAGTTGCTTGCTTACTTGTTTCTTGGATGGAGCTACTGAAACTTTCAGTAGCGCCATTAGGATGGAATTTGGTGTGGACAACTCACTCGTCTGTGGACACTCAGTCGTACTGTACGCGCCGGTCAATAAAATAGATCGTCAACCTTTTTCATATTTCCTTCAAGTATTTATCATTATTTACACTCAGTGTTTTAGCAATGAAAACGTGCGGATTGTGTAACGTGCAGTTTAACGATGGCGTTCAGTGTGGGAGCTGCAAAAAGTATTTAGATTTTGGATGTGCAAACATATCTGAAGCTGGATGGAGAAAGCTGGGTGCTACTAGAATGGCGCAGTGGAAGTGCTCAGCTTGCAGAATCTCATCTCCAGTTGTACCCACTTCTGATCAAGCGTCTCTCGAAACCATCCTGATTGAAATTCGGGACATGAAGCGTCAGTTGCTTAATTTACCGACACTAAGTGATGACATTAAGGTGATTAAGGATGAGCTATCTGAGTTGAAGTCGACATGTCAAGGTACTAGTGGCAAACTCAGTGAATTTGATGCGAGGATTGCTGAAGTTGAAACCAAAGTATCCGAACTTGAGAAGATGCAGTTGACTGTAAATGACTTGCAGTCAGATTTATCAAAGGTGAAGTTCGAACTCTCATCAAGTGATCAGCGATCTCGATTAAATAATGTTGAAATCAAGGGAGTTCCTATAAGGAAAGATGAGAATTTATTCACAATTATTGAAGCCATTGGTCGTAAAGTAAACTATAGCTGCCCCAAAACACTGATCAACTACGTCTCGAGAGTGCCCATTTTCAACTCCAACGATAAACTTATTATTGTGAGTTTCATGAACAGATACGTCAAAGAAGATTTTATAGCGGCAGCGCGAGCAGAAAAGAATCTATCCACCACCGATATCGGGTTCCAAGGCACTTCCCAGCGTGTGTTTGTAAATGACCACCTTAGTGTAGAATATAAGAAGCTGCTAAGTAAAGCTAAAACCATCGCCAAGGATAAGAACTACGAGTTCATTTGGGTGAAACATGGAAAAATTCACCTACTCAAAAACACCAACTCCAAAGTTCTCATAGTGAGAAAAAAATCAGATTTAAACAAAATCGCCTAATATGCCATTTAAACTGTATAAAGGCTTATCTGCTTTATCGTTTTATTATATTTCATTTTGTCTTACTAAGATGTTACAAATTGTTTAGCACCTCTGCCGCACGAATGAGACCGTCACCTCTCTTTTGTTCGGTTAAAAAAATCCTTTGTGTTTCTTATCGCGCTGTTCATTTTAAAGTGTTAGTGCAAATTTATATGCCTTGCTCGCTCGCGCTTGCATGTATTACACATTACTGCTTACCTGCTCTCAAGTGCTCTCACAGTTGTTTGCCGCTCAAGGTCGAATGATTCTTGCACTCCATTAATAATATTCGCCGTTTGCTTACTTCAAGTATATTTATTTTCCTACCACCCTGCTTTAGCTAATATTTCTATGATACGTGTTATTGTGGTCTATTTCGCTGATTCATATTCTGTTGTTGTTTTTTTGTGTGATGGCTAGTAACGTTAATATTAATTTATCTGGTTTAAACATATTTTATCAGAACGTTCGTGGTCTACGAACAAAAACCGATACTTTCTATCGTCAAATGGTAGCCAGCTCATTTGATGTAATTGTTCTCACTGAGACTTGGTTATTGGATGGTATTTTGAACTCGGAATTTTTTGATGAAAGGTATATTGTATGGCGTCGGGATCGGGATTACGCTTTAACTGGACAATCACGTGGTGGAGGAGTTCTAATAGCTGCTCGCCGAGAATTATCAGTAACATGTCAACAAAATTTTCATTCTACAGCTGAAGATCTCTGGATAACCTTACACTTGAAAAATTCAAATACGCGTAACTATTTTAACTTACATATCTGTGGGATTTATTTATGTAAACAAAATCTGGGTCTTTCCTTTTCTTCCCAGTTGACGAACTTTCTTTCGGCATTAAATCGGTCTGTGATTGGCAATGGTTCTGATAGATTTCTTATTATAGGTGATTTCAACATGAGCGGAATAAGTTGGGTCCCATCTGACAATATATCGTTCGTCCCATCGAATCTTAAGAGTATTGATTAAGTGCTACTTAGGGATGAGTTATGTACTCTTGACTTTGGTCAATATAATGGCGTGACTAACAGATACGGTAAAATTCTTGACTTGGTCCTTTCGAACCAGGCAGTCAATGTGACTGAAAGTTTAAGCCCACTAGTACCAATCGATGATTATCACCCAGCATTGATAATTACAATAGATCTTGTAGAAGTACCTCTCCTTGAGTGTGCGTCACGTATTAAATTTTTATATGATAAGGGTGACTACGATTCCATTAAACGCGACATTTGTGGGACAGACTGGGAAAGTGAGTTCTCAGTAGGGTCAGTTGACGATTCTGTAAGTTTTTTCAATAACGTTGTCTATAATCTTCAATCGAAATATATTCCTCAGAAACTTTGTCGTAATAAATCATATCCGACCTGGTACAGTTCCTCATTGATTAAAACAATAAAAGAGAAATTTAAATACTTTAAAAAACATAAAACCTACGGCAATAAAGCTGATGAACTAACATTTAAACTTCTTCGTGATAGGGCAAAAACATTAGAAAGTCAGTGTTACGCAAATTATTTGAAACTTACCGAAGCGTCAATTAAAAATAACCCTAAACAATTTTGGACTTTTGTTAAAAAACGTCATAATATAAATGCAATCCCGAGCACGTTCAATTGACGAAACACTGCGCACCGGGGAATCAATATGTGAGGCATTTTCAACTTATTTTCACTCCACATTTTTAGATCCCAACTTTAGTCATGGTGGTAGCTCAAATTCTTCTTCCTCTTCTTTTACTGAATCCTCAAACCAGACGTCCGATATCAGTCGTATCACGGTTAACATTGAAGACCTAGCCAACTTGCTTCGCAAATTGGATACATCGAAGGCGCCAGGCCCAGATAATATCTCATCCAAGCTTCTCGTACGTTGCGCTGCATCTATTGCAGTTCCTATCTCAATTCTATTTAAAAAATCTTTAGATGCTTGTGTTGTCCCCAAACTTTGGAAATCGGCATTCATAACGCCTGTGCATAAGAAGGGAGTCAAAACGGACATTGCTAATTATAGACCGATATCCAAATTGTGTATCATTGCCAAGGTTTTCGAAAGGATTATTTATAACCAGGTCTATTCGGCTCTGGAACAATCGTTTAGTCCCTTTCAACACGGCTTTCTTAAAGGTAGATCCACTGTCACCAATCTCATTTTGCTTAATAACTACATCACCGACGCAATGGACCACGGTAAGCAAGTCGACGTTGTTTACACAGACTATAGTAAGTGTTTCGACCGAATCGACCACGTCATCCTACTACGGAAGTTAGAGGGCATCGGTATACGCGGAGACTTGCTCAGATGGTTTTCCTCTTATATAGAAAACAGGTCGCAAGCTGTGGTACTGAATAATTATATATCTAGCTGGGTTTTAGTCCCCAGCGGAGTCCCCCAAGGTTCGTTGCTCGGTCCGTTATTATTTATCATCTATGTAAATGACATCGACTCCTGTCTGACCTCATCCAAATTATTGTGCTTCGCTGACGATATGAATATTTTTTAAATTAAATTTTTAACATCTTGGTACTTATGGGAAATAACCTTTCGCAATTATACTAGTTTTTATATATCTTAGGTGATGATCTACCTGCAAATTTTTATTTTTTATATTTTTTATACTATTTTTGTTCTTTTTTTGTGTGACAATATTTAGCAGTGTGTATATTGTGTTCCACAGTACTTTTATACCAGACAAGCTCTAGACGTGAAGACCTGTAATTGGCTGTCAAATTATCATACTGTTATTTTATCACCATTGTATTTAGCTGTAAGTCTTCCAAAGTCCTTAAATAAATAAATAAATAAATAAACAAATGTGCGGTCATGCATGTAAAGCGAGGGGAGATTGTGGAATCCGTGGGAATTCAACTCTCGGATTCCACATACCTTAGAGCCCTCTCCGCATCCGAAACCTATAAGTATTTGGGTATGTCGGAAGCGTTAGGAATCAATGTTACTGACATGAAGCAATCGTAGAAGGAGCGCTTCTTTGACCGCCTGAAAAAGTACTTAATAGTCTTCTATCAGGCGGAAACAAGGTGCGCGCCTTCAACGGTTGGGTCATGCCGGTTTTGATGTATTCTTTCGGCATACTCAAATGGACTCAGACCGAACTCGACACCCTGGATAGGAGGGTCCGTACACTGCTGACTGCAAATCGAATGCATCACCCACGGTCATTGGTAATGAGGCTGTATATCCCGCGAAAGTGTGGAGGTCGAAGGTTTTTAAACGGTAAGATCCTCGACAATCGGGAGATATGCAGTCTCAGGGAATATTTCCTAGAAACCGACGTGGGGATGCATCGAGACGTAGTCATAGTGGACAAGGGCCTCATCCCGCTCTCCTTGGCTAATGATAACTGGCGCAAACTAGTAGTGCTTGACACTAATGTCCGCATGGAAGTATGACAGAGTAAGGAGCTTCACGGACGCTTTTTCCGGGGCCTACATGGACCCGATGTAGATCTACCAGCGTCCGTAGCCTGGCTGCGTTTCGGTGACCTCTTTGGAGAAACCGAAGGTTTTGTCTGTGCAATTATGGACGAAGTTATGATGACAAACAATTACCGGAGATTTATTGTGAAAAACGGCACGGTTGACATCTGTTGGGCATGCCACCAGCCGGGAGAATCAATCAGGCATATTATCTCCGGATGTTCTCGTCTAGCTAACGGAGAGTACTTGCATAGACACAACCTTGTAGCCAGGATAATCCATCAGCAGCTTGCTTTGAAATATAGCCTTGTGGAATCGGAGGTGCCGTACTACAGGTATGTGCCCGAACCAGTTCTCGAAAATGGTAATATCACATTGTACTGGGATTGATCCATCATCACTGACAGGACATTGTTGCCAATAAGCCTGATATAGTGATGGTGGATCGATCAGAGCCGCGCGCAATGATTGTTGACATAACTGTCCCGCATGATGAGAACTTCGTGAAAGCCGAGAAAGATAAACAGATCAATTATCTTGACTTGACTCGCGGGGTTGTCAACATGGGGGGATGTGGACTCTGAGATCATTGTGCCGATAGTCGTGACAGTCAATGGTTTAATTAGGGTTGCCAACCGTACTATAATAATAGTATTGTACTAAATTTAGGGTCTCCGTACTATACAACGTGTTTTTTTTGATATCCCATAACTCTATGGGGTCATTGTACTAATCATTATGAACAACTTTTACTAAGGGACCAAACCTGAAATCGCGAAAAAAAAATCAACCATTCCCTACATTTTGACGAGTTATGCGAACATAAATGTAGGGAACAGCTGATTTTTTTTCGTGGTTTCAGGTTTGATCCTATAGTAAAAGTTTTTTATTATGATGAGTACAATGACCCCCTAGAGTTATGGGATATAAAAAAAACACGTTGTATACTGTTGAAGAAATATTATAGTACGCGAAAATACTATATTTCAGTACAATAGCTCAATGTTTATATTTTGCAATACTAAAATTAGTAAAATGAAAAAACCTTCCTGCAATTTTCGAACGCGTCTTTCAATCCAATAGCATTTGAGTTTGAGTTTGAAAAAAAAATAACTGTATTTTTTTTAGTCTTCCATAGTAAAATACTATATTTTTTGAAGCGTACTATATTTTTTATGGCTTTTTAAAAAAAATACTATATTCTGACAAAAAAATGTTGGCAACCCTAGGTTTAATAGCCAAGAGCCTCGACCAACACCTAAGGAGGCTCTCGTTGGGCAGCTGGATCAAGGGCTTGATTCAGAGAGCGGTACTTCTGGACACGGCCTGCATTGTTAGGAGGTTCCTCTCTCTGGAGCCCTGACCACCGGTAGCTTGGACCCTGTTCCCGATACCGGTGGGCTACTATTTTTTTATATTTATAAATGTTTTTATATTTTCTTTTTATATTAATATTTAAAAATATAATTTATATGCATTTAGTTGAATAAAGGAAATAATAAAGTTGAAACTTTCTAAATACTGATTGTGTTTCTAATTCCCTGGTGAGTTGATTTTGTTAAGGAACTCCCTCACCGGTAGCATTCGTGTGTTTGTAACAGTTCAGATTAGAGCATTACATCAGTGAGTGAGGAGAACCGAGGTAATGATAATATACTAATGCTCCAAATCCAATCTTGGATTATTACATTACAGGCGAGTGCTTCCGGTGAGGGAGTGCCTTAAGAAGTGAACCAGAACAGGGTTTGTTTACACTTTCATCAGATACTTTTGGAACAGACCAATAGGTAATAGATTTCCAATAAAATAATTATGTGATCAACAGACGATGCGGAATATATGAATTATAAAAAGTGCGACATTGTATTTTTACAGAAAAGCGCAGGCGGCGAAATTGGCATTTGCTGCAACTATTTTTACGTCATATCCGCTACAAAACTTTGTGGCGTGGCAAATCATGTGGACGTACCTAGAGGGCAAGTTCTCCGTCAACAAGAAGCGCGCAGCGGACTTATTGCTACGAGTGGCCTGTTCAACCGTACCGTGTGAGTACTGTTTCTGTTGTAACTTGAACTTCGAGCACGCCACGAGGGGCGTTCACACCTTCCTTTCTGCTATGTTGTAGCTTGAACTTCGAGCACGCCACGAGGGGCGTTCACACCTTCCTTTCTGCTATGTTGTAACTTGAACTTCGAGCACGCCACGAGGGGCGTTCACACCTTCCTTTCTGCTATGTTGTAACTTGAACTTCGAGCACGCCACGAGGGGCGTTCACACCTTCCTTTCTGCTATGTTGTAACTTGAACTTCGAGCATGCCACGAGGGGCGTTCACACCTTCCTTTCTGCTATGTTGTAACTTGAACTTCGAGCACGCCACGAGGGCGCGTTCACACCTTGCCTTTCTGCTATGTTGTAACTTGAACTTCGAGCACGCCACGAGGGGCGTTCACACCTTCCTTTCTGCTATGTTGTAACTTGAACTTCGAGCATGCCACGAGGGGCGTTCACACCTTCCTTTCTGCTATGTTGTAACTTGAACTTCGAGCACGCCACGAGGGCGCGTTCACACCTTACCTTTCTGCTATGTTGTAACTTGAACTACAACCAGTCTTACCAAAGGGTATCGTATTACCCAGTAACTGGGCTGTGGAGGTCTAATAGGCAGTCGCTCCATGTAACATACCTACTGGTAACAACATAACTGGGAAAGGGCTAGGAAAAATGAGCCCTTAGATAAATAAGTATTAGGGCCAGTTTTCAAGTTACATAATCTTTTCACTGCTAGTGTTACAATTCTATTCTTTTAAATAAAATAAGCATTTAGAACGAAGTCGCGGGCACTGGTAGTGTTACATAATCTTTTATAATAAAATAAGCATTTAGGTAAATTATCTTTGTTATCATTGTTCTACAAACAGGCGCGACACGCGATATAATCGCGCGCGACACAAAGACACAGCTCGTTGCGCGACTTGCGGTGCCTTTGTGTCGCGCGCGATTATATCGCGTTTTTTTTTTTATTTTTTTTTATTCTTTATTAAAAAGAACCAGGTTTTTAATATGTAATTAATTACAATCTAGCCTATAAGACTAATAAGCAATTTTAATCTAACTTAATTTTTTACATGATAATGATTTTAAAACTTAGAATAGTGTTTATTGTACTTTACACAAGTCCGTTCCACTTTCTTAGAGTCTGATCTCAGACCAAATAAATATTTGGTCTGAGAGTCTGATATGATGGTGTAAACACTTTGTTCATGTGTTACACTACACTAACACTGTTACACTACACTAACTCAAAAGGTTTTGTCCGTTTTAGACTTCGCACTATATTTGTTTGGTCTAACAGCTGAATTGCCTCGATGTTCACATGTCGTTGGAGTCAGTGTTCATGGGCCTCAGCATATTTTTGGATTATGTTGGTGACGGGTTCCATTTTTAGGTCACGATGGGGGTCTTCATTTCTTATATACCTGAGCGCATTAACAATACTCCTGAGTACCTTATTCTGGAATGTTTGTATGATTTTGATGTTGGTCGGCTTAGTACAGCCCCATAATTGGATGCCATATGTCTATATTGGCATAAGGATATGCTTATATAATAGGATTTTATTATGTATCGATAGGCAGGAATCCCGTCCAATCAACCAATACATGTTTTTAAAGCGCATTTCTAGTTCCTGTCTTTTCTTTTTGACGTGCTCTTTCTAACGCAGTTTTGCGTCAAGCGTTATGCCAAGGTAATTGGCTGTACTTTGCGTATGGCACTTGTTGACCATTTATGAACATTGGGTGGTAATCACAATTCATGTTGGTGAAGTCAATGTGAAGTGACTTCGATTCATTTAATTTAATTCTCCATTTTTGTGTCCAGTAATGAACTTTATTTACAGCGATTTGTACCTTTTTGATTGCTTCCGTATGGCATGACTCTGTCGCCATAATAGCAGTATCGTCCGCAAAGGTTGCAATAGTATTATTTTCCAGCTCTGGTATACCATGCGTGTACAGCAGATAGTGGACTGGACCCAGCACACTACCTTGAGGCACGCCAGCTTTAATAACTTTTAATTCGGAAAAGGCATCCTCGTGCCTTACTCGAAACATTCTATCTGTAATGTATGATTGCAGGATATCGGCAAAATCATTGGGCAGCATTAGTCTTAGCTTATATATGAAACCCTTATGCCAAACTCTATCAAAAGCTTGTGCCACATCTAAAAATACGGTGGAGCAGACTTTTTTATCTTCCAGTGTTCTCTCAATGATGTTGGTAATTCTATGTACTTTGGTCTATTGTTGAGTGTTTCTCTCTGAAACCAAACTGATGGTCAGGGATCAGATTTCTTTCGTTTATTATAGGTTTTAGGCGTTTTAAAAACAATTTTTCAAACAGCTTTGATATTATAGGCAACAGGGAAATGGGCCTGTATGATGATGTTTCGTGGGGTGGTTTACCGGGCTTTGCAATCATAATCACCTCAGCAACTTTCCATGGCTCAGCAACATGCTTTAGCACAAATACAGCATTGATGAGCCTAGTAAGCTTAACGATGGCTTTACGCGGGAGATGTTTTAGGATTTCTCCCGTAATAAGGTCATACCCTAGCGACTTTTTTAGGCTAATGTTTTGAATTTCCCTTGCAAATTCTTTTGGTGTCACAAGCTTAATTCTTTGATCTTGCAGAATATTAGTGAACTGCAGGTTGTCTATAGACCTGCCATTTGGCTAAAAGGTATCTTCTAAGTGATGAGCAAATCTTGAGCTTTTTGCTCATTGCTTATGGCCCACTTTCCGTTACCATCTCTGATAGGGGGAATTGGTGTAATTGGCCTTTTGAGAGTCTTTGTCGCTTTCCAAAGAGAGTATTGCGTTGTATGGTCGCTGCTTAACTGACATAGGTTAGTATTGAAAGCCTGATCTTGAAAAGTTTGTATTTCTCTCTTCAGTCTTTTCGTAAAGTTATTCAATAGAGTTTTATCTTGCGGGAATCTAGTTTGTTGCCATCTCTTTCTTTGAGTCCTTTTTTCATGTAATAGGTCTATTATTTCCTTTGGGTAGGTATAGGTATTTCCTTTAAATTTCTTTATACTTAACTTGTTCCATGCACCTTGTTGGATATTGTTGCTGAACTTGTTTACTTCAAAATCGAGCTGATCTTTGCTTTTTAATGAAGTTTTTAGGTCAATAATATTTTGCAGATCTATGCTAAAACTTTCCCAATCTGTAAACATATTTACTAATGTCTGGTGGTTTTCTCTCAGTAATATTTTGTGACTCAATTGTAATAATATCGGAGAGTGATCGGAGTTCATGTGGTACCCCTCTTTCACACTCAGATAATTTGTCGATATGTTTTTGACGATGAAAAAGTCGATAAGGTCTGGTAGTTTCTGGGGGTCAGTCGGCCAGTATGTAGGTTTTCCAGTACTTTTGACCTCACAACGCATGTCTTTCACTGCACTTAGAAGCTTCTTCCCTTAGTTGAAGTTAATCTCGATCCCCAGTGAGTGTTCTTAGCATTAAAGTCACCGCCTAATATAAATCTCTGCCCAAGGAGTCTGAAGAAGTGTACATATTGTTCTTTGTTTATCGTGTGTCTTGGAGGACAGTATACAGCCGCTACTGTTACATTAAATTTATTTGTTTTCACTGATATCGCCACAGCTTGCGTGTCTGGCTCTTCGTGCTTACACTGTTCATAATGGCAGATATTTTCTCTAATAATAACCGCGCTACCCCTTCGGGCCGTGTTGTTAGGGTGCAGCGAGTGATAAACCTTATAGCCTCTAAACTTTACAAAAGACTGTTTAGTGAAATGCGTTTCAGAGATCAAACACACATCAATAATATTATCTGTGTCCAGAACTACTTGCAACTCATGTTGGTGTTGCAGCAGTCCGTTGGAATTCCACGCCATTATTTTTAATGTGTTATTCATGATTGATTGTTATAGTACTTGATTCTAATTTTTCTAGTCTCTTGTCAAATGATGATAGGCACTTCAAGATCTGGTTGAGCTTGTCCTCAAAACTTGGTGGTTGTGTGCTTGGTTTTACTGCTTGTGCATATGAGACACTTTTAGATGTGTGTGCAGTTTTCGCGGTTGTCTGTGCAAACTGTGCACTTTGTTTTGTTGTCTGTTTGTCGGTATTTCTAATAGTTTGCTTAACGGCAAGGTTGTTAGGTGCCTTATTTTTTGAGGTTTTGTTCTTCATCATTTGCATCTCCTTGGCAACTAAACACCCTCTGTAGTTGGCTGGGTGAGGTAAGCCACAGTGGACACACTTAGGTTTTTCTTCTGGAGGTTTGTTGCATTCAGCTGTGAGGTGTTTACCTGTACATTTAACACACCTTGGCTCTTTTGAGCAATACCTTTGGGTATGACCATAAGCCTGGCATCTCTTAACACTGCGATATTATTTTTGATGTTTTAAGCGGGGTTATTTCAACTTTACACCCTAGGATATGTTTAATGCCGTATATTTTACTTACATCATCGTCATTCTTAAATGATAATATGAACATGTTCAGCGGTTCTTTGGTTCTCCAGCTTAGCTTGTTAATTGCATTTTCTATCTGGAATCCTTGCGACGTTAAGTCATCTTTAATCCGATCCGGTAGGCAAGAAGAATGCAATTTTTTCGCGGAGTACCGCAGGGCTCAATATTGGGGCCATTCTTATTTTAGTATATATAAAATGATTTACCCCATTTACTGAAAAACCGACCACAAATGGTGTTATTTGCTGATGACACATTACTGATTTTTAAAGTAAGCAGACGTGCACAGGAGCTTGACGACGTAAATAACGCTATGCTTATGGTCCCTAATTGGTCTACTGTAAATAATTTGGTATTAAATGACAAAAAAAAATGCATTAGATTCGCTTTACATAATGTTAGAAGTAGTGAATGTAATGTTTTGAATAAAGAGATACTTGAATTCGTCCAAAATACGGTTTTGAAAGAAAAGAAAGAAAATACGTTTATTTGCGGCAAACATGACGCATAAAAATAAAAAAAACACAAACAACAGAAAAACAAAATAACAATTTGGGAGAAAGTATGCGTCACATCTACGCAAAACGGCCAACGCTCAGCATAAGTTTTCCTGGGGATCACGCTTGACTCAAAGCTACAGTGGGGTTCGCACTTAATATCACTTGCAGGGCGGCTAAGTTCAGCCGCTTACGCTTTTTGGAAAATTCGCCAATGGGGGTTTTCGTGAAAATTTACGACACCAGTTGGCACCACTTTAACAAGAGGTCTTCGATTTCGACAATGAATATAAAAATATGATGACGTTCATCATTCGATTCATTCATTCGTTCATAATTCAGCCATGACTAAAGAAAATATAGGCTCTTTGACAGATGCCTGGACCTGAAGTGTCAGTGCTGCCACCTAGCGAACATCATTTCAGAAAACCCTCATTAACAGTAGTGGATTCCGCGAGACTAGTCTATTTTAGTTACTTTCATAGCATCATGTCTTACGGTATTTTGTTGTGGGGACGGGCTGCAGATATTGATTCTATCTTCATTCTGCAAAAGACGGCTGTCAGAGCCATCCACAAGCTCAACAGACGCGAATCCCTACGGGAACTGTTTAAAAAAATTGACATCATGACGGTTCCTTGTCAATACATACATATATGAAAACATTATGTACGTGCGAAAAAATCTACAACTTGTTAATAAGATAAGTGACAGGCATAATTTTAACACTAGAAATAGGGACAAATTAGATCAAACGCGTTTCAGATTGTCTAAAGTAAAAACTTCTTTATGGGTTGCTGTGTAAAATGTTATAATAAAATACCACTCGATATTCTTCAACTAAATGAGAAGAAATTTAAAACATGCATTAAACGCACACTATGTAGACAAGCATATTACAAGTTGAATGATTATATCGTAGATAAAAATGTTTGGCTTAATGCTGGTCCTGCTTCACAGGCACTTGGGCTCACTAGATAAAATTTCAATAATTGGAAGAGGTGCTTCCCAAATGTTTCATCATTGGTGGCGCTTGTGTTGGATCATTCGGTTCCCTAAAAAATGGTTGAGCTGGATGGTGCTCCAAGCGTCATGTTCGTGAACGGGCACCGTCGGTTGAGACTTGTCATCTCTTCTGCCAAGGCTTATATTTTGCAATCTTATATTCTGAATTGTTTCCTCATTTGTGTCTTTTTTACATTGTTCTCACATATAGAAGCAACAAGAATAATGTACCCAGGATTTTGTAATATCTTGATTTAAAAGAGTGTCCATGGAGTTTTTTGCCTGTTCTTCTCCATAGAGATCTACGTTTTGGAATGGGCAACTAGCTTCATCTTTCTGACTAACTGACAGACTATTTAAATTTAACAATTCAAAAGTGCCTATACAAGGTTTAATTGAAATAAATGCTTTGAGTATGGAAGCTACCAGACAGTAAGGCACTCTTTTGTGCTAAGTACAATGTTGAAACCTTCTAACTTGTCTTTTGTCCCTGAGTTTAGAAGACAAAACGTAGAACTGACAGAGTCTGCCCGACATCGAGTGTTAAATTGGAACTTGTCCGCAGGCAATTCATTTTCTGCAGTCCCGTGCTTTATAATCACCCTAAGATAGACTGGTAGAAAATGCCCAAGGCATTAAGTCCGCCTTTGTACAGTTTTTTACTTGTGCATAAAGTTTAATAAATAAATAATAGAATATATATAAAGTGCTTACTAATTATCCATGCACTCTCCGGGATTGCAAAAGAATTATTGATACATGGCTTCACTCTAATACGAAGAATTTGAGATTTTAGTCAAACCCTAAAGATCTTTCTTCCGAGGCATGCACACCAAATACACGTAGCGCAGTGTGCTCGTGGGGAGGTTCCACAAGCACACTCTACACTTCCCTCCAGACACCTCCCACATGCACAGCATTAAAGCACTTTTCTATTTTAATTTTTTAAATTTTGAGTATTTTAATTTTTACTAAGTATTTTAATTTTTTTTACTATTTTAATTTTTAATATTTTAATTTTTTAATATTGTTTTTTGTTTTTTTTTAACCCCTACTGTATTTTTATCTCTGGAATCTTCTCTCGTTAATAGCTGCGACACAGTTTTGTAATTAATGTAACTATTTACGTACACAATCAATTTGTAAAATGTGTTTTTGTTCCAAAAGCTTTTTATCTAATGTAACGCCGAGATAGCGAACTTCAGTGCCCATGGAACAAAAAAAATATAAAGCAGTAACAAGCGTTGTATGTTGCAGTCGTCATGGCGCTGGCAGCGCCCACGCTGGGCCCCTTCATCGGGCTGATCGGCTCCCTGTGCCTTTCCATGGTGGGCGTGCTGTTCCCCGCTGTCATCGACGTCACCGTCTTCTACCCCAACGAGTACGGCTTCTGCTTCTACAAGCTGTTTGTTGATATCTTTATCATACTGTTCGGCATCGTGTGTTGTGTATCCGGCGTTTACACCAGCTTAATGGAGATGGCAGATTCACTTTCATAGTTACTTCATCGTTTTCAGGGATCCGCACAGAAAGGCTGAAAACGGGATCCTATTTATTATTAGTAATAATACGTCTGTCTGTCTGTTACAGAGCTGTAATCTTTTATCCTTAATAGGTAGCAAGTAAAATTTTCCTCAGAATACGTGTTACTAAGGGGTATCCCTCTATCATGTCAATAAATAAAAATAAACAATATCAGTCTATTATTGTCACACTGCAAACCAAAGGCATCTTCTCATACAGAGAAGACATGAGCATTGATCATCACGCTTGCTGCTAGGCAATTACATATTTAGATACCTTCATCATACATCCAGGTTTCCTCATGATGTTTTTACTTCACCGCTGTCTGTGACGTCCAAGATAAACTTAGAACGGACATAATATATTATGTATTTGAAAATTTACAATGGTGCTATGTTCTATGTTATGTTTATGGGTTTGGTTTCCGCACTTAGTCCTTCAAGTGGACCATTGTGCGTGACACATTGGTACTTGCCCGGATTTGAACAGACAACCTGTTTTTTTTTTGATTCTACAGAATCTGGTTCTTAACCAGAGCCCAAAGGTGGTGCATGCCAATCGTTAGGTGACTCCAACCTTGATGGAACGGGAGGGTCATCTTTTTTCTTCTAAAGAGCTCTCTCGCGTTAGATAATTTCTAACTAGAGCCAGCGAATCAATTCTTTTTTTAAATTTTAATGGGTTTGCTCTTGACTTTAGTCTAGGTCAGAGGTGACAGAGACAGAGTCAACGATGGAGTGAGCTTACCCAGAATAAGCATGTTCACTCTCACTTTGAAGAGATTTTGATTTCTCTCCATCAAATTCGAAAACATGTCATTCATACTTTGCTCCTAGTAGAATGTCTATTCTAGAACATTCTGATCTAGTAGTCTATGCCTCACTTGATTCGTGGGTGAATGTGAAGAAATTCGTCTTATTTTCCTACTCGTGGGCTCGCGGTCCGCCTCAAAAGATAAAGCTTGATCGGCTTTCCTTGACATGGTCGTTTCAGCCGGTCGATTCTGTAAAAATCTCACCGTGAAAAATTAGGTGAAGTGAGTTTGTTTTTGCTAGGAATTGACACTATTGACAGCTCACTCCACGCTCACTTCACCTAAGTTTTCACGGTGAAAGGGTTACAGAATCGCATTGCAGGTCTCGCCACCTCATTGAATAGCTCAGTTACGGCGGCTGACCGCCTAATCTTATTACAGACTGCTGGTAATTAAGGCTCTAGTGAACGCCCAGTCTAGCATTTTCATTTTGATGTTGCGAAACTGTTGAAACTTTTTGGTTTATTTTTTTAATAGAAACACCCTGGCCACTTGTTAGGTACTTATTTTGAATAGATAAATATTGTTGTCATTCTGTGTGTGTCAATCCAAATGTGCTCCATATAAGCGTTGTAACAAAATCTTATTTTATTCCAAAAGGTTATGGGCATTTAATCGATTTTAAAAAAGTGGACGCTCTACATAATTATATTCCTATTCAAAAATGGCAACTGGCGATTCTTCCCTGATAAGCCCAATACAATCCACAATGACATTCTCAAAACTACGTGGAAAAGAAAATTTTCACACCTGGTCGTTCGCAATGGAATGCTACCTAGTAGATCAGGATCTTTGGGACATAGTGTCAAATCCGGCAGATCTTACAACAGCAGCAAATGCTAGAAAAGATGCCAGAGCGAGGTCTAAAATATGTTTAGCATGCCACGAAAATGTTTATCCTGTGATTCAAAATGTACAGGGGGTCTACTCCGAAGCGACACATTCGAATGATCGGAACGATCCGATACACCACCGAACCGAATATTGTTGTCCTACTACGAAAAATGTTCGGATTGGCTGAGTTTGGTCGGGACCATAGTCAATGTTCGAAAAGAGTGTCGGACCGAACGAAATGTAGTGCCAGAGGTGAACGTTTTATCGATATGTTTTTATTAGTCATTAATACTCATTTCGATATAATTAAACTGTTGAATTACAGAGTAAAATTATTTTTATAGTAATAAAATAGAACTTTTCTTTTAATTCAATATTTATACCTAAGAACATTGTAATATTTCTCGATAAAATAATATATTTGTTGCTGGCAACCATATTGCTTTGTCGATCACGATTGTCAAAATAAAAAGAAAAAGGATAAACGTCAGGAGTTTTTGGCGGGATTTCTTCGAGTGGTCTATTTGGCTGTTTTAATTAACTGGACAATATGTGTAATCATTGAAACAGACGCGATCCCGGTAAAATGGAGCTGAAAATTTTATTGTAGTTTTGGCTACCTCAGCGAAGTTTACCGGGAAACTTGATTCGATACATTTGCTGCCAAATACTCCTAATACATTAGAATGTGTACACCCATATTCTAATGTCTTGTTAGACTCAAGAAAAATACTAACTGATGACTAGGCGGCATGGTCTCAGACCTTAGCCTTTAAAAAAAAAAAAAAGGATAAACGTCAAAGGATGACAAGTAAACAAACAAGGGGAGAGATTGTGATTTTATTATTGCAAAATTGAGAAAAAGTACTTTTAAACTCAAACCAAATCTCATCTGTCGCTATCGCTATAGCGATAACCGTATTTCGGTCGTTTAACATCAAGTGCTGACTGAAGTGTAGTGTTAAAGTCAAGTTATGAGATGTATACAAAAAACAAGCTAAATATACTATAAACTACATAAATTATTCAATTTATACGTGATAAAGAGCCCCTTGGGTTTATCGTTTTCTCATGTTCGTGTTTCGGAAGTTTGGAAATGAAAGTTATGAATAAACATTCTGCAAGAACAAGTCACCATGTCCAGACCGACAGCAGCACAAATTGATGCTCTCCTCATCGAGATTTGGCCCAAGGCAACTTGAGGAGCATCGACAGTCGTACGCTGAATCATCGACTGACTGTGGGAAGAAATTTGCACCACGCTGAATGCTATATTATTTTAATATTTTTAGTTGTACTTGTAACAAATTGAAGATTAGTTCTAGTTTAGTATTGTAAAAAATATATTTTATTCATTATTTTCTAATGATTGTATCAGTATTTCCCTCTCTCATTGTACCCTCCTCAAAGCATCTGTGGCAAATGTAGCAGGCTGATATGGCACCTTCCAGGAGTTCTCCGATTCTAAATCATCTTGGGTTAACACCGGAGCACTCACTCCGGCCCTTATACACAATGTACGTTATTATGCACAACACAGCAGGGTAAGATGATTCTGCCTGCTCTATCTGCATCCTAGTGCACCTGCCTCGCTCCCAAGAGACACTTCCATCAACTCTTGACTATCCCAAATGTGCGTTCAATGGAGGAGCGCGCACGCTATTTACAAGAGAAATATTCGTTTTCCATATACAAATCTTTTAATATCTTCCGAATGCGTAGTCCGATTTACATAAATCCAATTGGAATATTAGTTTTATACATAACTCTATCATTTGAGACCAAATTTATTTCAATATTTACATAAACAAAAAATCACAATTTCAAGTTACGTAATTATAACAATCCTTAGGTAAGTACATATTCCAAAAAAATCTTTACAAACTTGCAGTGATATTGGATTAGAATATGAAAACTAATAACTTACTAACTAAGCTAGATAAACTACATAATTACAAACAGATAGACGTCATCAAATTAAACAAAATATTTTTATATAGTGAGAGGACTGCTGTGGAAAACTTAGATCTTACATCTACGTTTGTAACTTTGTAGCAGGCTCAATTGCATGGCTATTAGGCTTTCGGGGTAACAGGGGCACTATGTGCTGGCAAAGTGATCGACTGAGTTTGTAATTAGCTATAAACTCAAGGTCGGGTACTAAATTGGTATTGAAGGAGTCATGAAGTCATCTGCAATTCCTTCTACGCTCCAAACGCTCTTCTCTGAGAGCCTCTTCCACCAAAAGCATACGTACTGCCATTTTGCTACCATTTTAAGTATAGCACATTCACTTTAACACTTTAAACAAATACATAACTCAATAAATTGTAATAATTCATTAAATTCGATAAGTTTACGATACTCAAAAGGTAGCTATTTTGCTGTCGTGTATTTTGACATTAATTTCACGATGTAACTCTTGTCAAACTCAAATTATCGGTCTGTCTTTTCTCGTTCAGAGTAGGGTTTACGATACAACAAGTGTCAGAATGAAGTTCAGTCGGATCGGAACCGACCGAACCAAATAAAATGAACTCGTAGTAGGAAACGACCGAACATTCGGCCGATACGATAAATTTACCACTTCGGAGTAGACCCCCAGACGGCATGCGATACTTGGAACAATTTAAAAAAGGCCTATGCAGATTGTGGTCTTGTCAGAAGACTATCTCTAATGAAAAAGCTACTAGCTGTGAAATATGAAGGAAATATGGAAAAGTACGTGAACTTAATGTTGACTACTCAGCAGGAACTGCGCGGCATGAACGCTGCCATAGAAGATGAGTTTTTAGCCATCATTCTACTAGCAAATCTTCCTGAAAGCTACAAACCACTTGTTATGACCCTGGAGCACTCTAACACGAAGATAACATCTGAAGCTGTAGTCTCAGCACTTCTTAAGGAAGATAGCCGACCATCACCGACTACAAGTCTTACTGTACCTGATGCAGCATTACAATGCACCGTGACTAAGAAAAAGTCTTTTCATTCGAAGAAATGTACATACTGCAAGAGATTTGGACACTATAAAAATGAATGTAAAATCTTAAAGAAGAAGCAAGAAACTCCTAGTATTAATACTACTAATTACACTTCACACATTACACTTTCATCTTGTTTTAATGTGTGTCATTCCTCTTCCTCAGATTCTTGGTACATAGACTCCGGTGCTACTTCTCATATGTGTAACAGAAAGGAATACTTTCGTGAAATAACCCCTGTAATTAAGCCTGTCACTGTGGCCAACAATGACCAAATTCTATGTGAAGGTGAAGGTACAGTCGTCATTAATAATATTAATACAATTAAAGATGTTCTTTATGTTCCCCAACTAGCTGCAAACTTATTATCAGTTAGTAACTTAATTAAAAAAGGCTTTATTGTTTTATTTTCCCTAAAAGGTGCCACTATTCTTCGAAAAGAAGGATGTAAAGTCTCAGGTTCTATTATTGCAACCGCCTCAAACTTCAATGGCATGTATGAGTATTTTAAAAAATAAGTTTGTGGGCATTAACTATAATGACACACTGAACAAAATCTGTGTGCCTTGCCTACAAGGCAAACTAGCAAAGAAACCGTTCAATAATTCTTCAAGCAGGTCAAAAAATGTTCTAGAAATAGTGCATTCTGATGTTTGTGGACCCATGAGTACTCAATCTTGGGGGCAAAGCTCTCTATGTACTCACATTCACTGACGATTTTTCTCGCAAAACTTTTGGATATTTTCTAAAACACAAAAGTGAAGTGTTCTCTAAGTTTGTAGAATTCAAAAGTATGGTAGAAAATCAAACGGGTCACAAAATAAAAAAGTTTAGGTCCGATTGCGGCTCTGAATATATTAATCGCAATATGACTACCTTTTTGAAAGAGAACGGAATTTTGCATCAAACTTCTGTTCCCTATAATCCACAACAAAACGGTATTTCTGAGCGAGTCAATAGAACTATTATTGAAAAAGCTAGGTCCATGCTTCAAGATGCTAACTTATCAAAAGCATACTGGGCAGAAGCAGTAAATACTGCAATTTATCTCAAAAATCATTCACCTACTTAAGCGTTAAATAATAAAATTCCAGAAGAGATTTGGACTGGAAAGAAAATTAATCTTTCACATTTACGTGTCTTTGGCTGTGAAGCAGATGCACTTATACCCGTAGAAAAACGTACAAAACTAGAGTCAAAAACTCGAAAGTACATATTTGTTGGGTATTCCAGTCAAAGTAAAGGCTTTCGTTTAATTGATCCCCAAAATCCTCGAGTGGTTTTGACCGCGAGAGATGTTGTCTTCATTGAGGATAAGCCTTCTACTAGCGACACTCAAGATGAGTCTCAGTCACAGACAAGTGACATAATTCAAGTACAAGATACTGAAACAAGTTTAGACATGGAAATACCTAAAGTTTCACAAACTGAAACAACTGAAGTTCCAAATACGGAAATACAAGAAATCTCAGAAATAGAAACACCTGAAGTGTTTTTTGACTCCGAAAATGAGACTATTGTGGAACATCCCCATGTTAATGTTGAAAGCGAAAGGAGATATTCCCTTAGAGACCGACGTCCACCAATAAGATATCCCGACAATGACACCCTAGCAAACTTGACTTCTACGAACTTTGAACCTGAAACGTTTAAAGAAGCCATGGAAGATGTTCATAAAGACAACTGGCTTAAGTCAATGGAAGTCGAATACGATTCACTAATTAAGCACGGTACCTGGATTTTAGTGGACAGACCAAGTGACCGTAAAATTGTGAAATGTAAATGGGTATATAAAATAAAAAGGGATACATCGGGAAATATAATAAAATATAAAGCCAGATTGGTAGCCAAAGGGTTCACCCAGATTTACGGGGTGGACTATCATGAAACTTTCTCACCTGTAACTAGACTATCAACTGTCAGGTTGCTAATAGCTTACGCTGTTCAGCATAACTTAGAAGTCGATCACTTAGATGTTGAAACTGCCTTCCTTTATGGGACCTTGGACGAAGAAATTTATATGACTCAGCCAGAAGGATTTATAAAAGAGGACAGCAAAAACAAAGTATGTCTTTTAAAGAAAGCTTTGTATGGATTAAAACAATCCCCTAGACAGTGGCATAAAAAAGTTTGCGAAGCAATGGCAAAGTTTGGTTTAATGAAATCACAAAATGATAATTGTGTATATTATCATAAAAACCAAAATAAGCTTCTTATCGTCGCCATATTTGTGGACGATTTTTTCATATTTTCTAATGATAAGGAAATGAAACAAAAGTTTAAAAGTGCTATTAGCAAAGAATTCTGTGTCAAAGACTTAGGTTCCTTAAAAGACTGTCTTGGTATGAGAGTTTTGTATACCAAAAACGGCATAACACTTGACCAAACCAAATACATAGAAAAGCTTATTTCTAAATTTGGAATGAGTGATGCCATATCAGTTTCCACACCCATGGAACCTGGTCAAAAACTCACTTACAGAGACATTAATGACGATCAGCCAGATTTACCTTACCAGCAGCTCATTGGATCACTAATGTATGTTTCCATTGGCACTAGACCCGACAGCTCACATGCAGTGTCATTTTTAAGCCAATTCAACACACATTACGGGGAGGTGCACTGGAGAGCTGCCAAGCGGGTACTGAGGTATCTTAAGGGTACCAAGGACCTGAAACTTCACTATCATAAAGTCATGCCAGACTATCCCATCGGTTATGTAGATGCAGACCATGGAAGTAATATCATCGATCGTCGTTCATTCACAGGTTTCTTTTTCATTGAGTGGAGCACCAATTAGTTGGGAGTCACGCAAACAAAAAACAGTCGCACTCTCAACTACAGAAGCTGAGTATATGGCTCTTAGTGAAGCGTGCAAAGAAGCCATATACCTCAAGGCGTTTTGTAAAGAAATATTTTCTTTGGATCGCTCAATCATAATTTATACAGATAATCAAAGTTCATTAAAATTATCTCATAACGACACCTTTCATGCACGCACCAAACACATCGATATTAGGCACCATTTTATTCGCGATTCACTTAATCAACAAAACCTTGTCTTAAATTACATTAACACACGTAATATGCCAGCCGATGTCCTTACTAAACCCTTAACAAAACTTCGACATTTTATGTGTCTTAAAGGTTTAGGTATAACCGAGGCCATAAGCTAGCTTGCTTTTGTTTTTGTATTCTTTGTTTTGTTAAGTGTTCGTGATTATTATTTATAGTGTTTGTTATTAATTTATTAGGGTGTATAATTATATTTTTTGTATATCTGTATGTACAGGATGTTTCCATTACGGGGAGGTGTTGAAACTTTTTGGTTTACCTTTTTAATAGAAACACCCTGGCCACTTGTTAGGTACTTATTTTGAATAGATAAATATTGTTGTCATTCTGTGTGTGTCAATCCAAATGTGCTCCATATAAGCGTTGTAACAAAATCGTATTTTATTCCAAAAGAAACCCCTTCTCGGGTAGATGAGTAGCTTCCGGAACGAAAGCCTTAGTTAGCTGGTCTGTTGGTGAGGCAAATCTCAGATTGTTTAATATCTGGTGGTCGACGCTATCACCAAAGATATCTTCTCTTGATAACGATTGAAAGTAAATCGGACTGTAAACACTTATAATACGGTTCTAAAATACAATACAATGTTGGGACTAAAACTTTGGACAACAAGAATGCGTGCGCGTCTTCTACCGTGTTCGGTAGTGAACTGTGGAGTGCGGGCGGCGGCCAGCCTGCTGTCGCGGTGTAGACCCGCGCCGCGACACGCCCTCCGCGCGTCTCCTGGCGCGGACTAACATTCACACATTGTCTGCGTGAACATCTTCCCCGGGTTGAAGCATTCAATCTAGAGGAAGTGGACAAATATTATTAAAATAACGTAGTAGCGTCCCCTTCTTCGTCTTCACCTCGACCACACGCGTTGTCCCGTAGTTCCCCGGGAAGACCTTCGTGACACGTCCAAGTGACCACAGCAATGGCGGTTGTCCTCTCTTCTTGATGAGAACTAACGTTCCCTCTGCCAGTTGTGCTGTAGATGACGTCCATTTTGTTTTAGCCGAGAAATATATTCTAAATGGAACCGCTTCCAAAAATTCTGCTTTATATGTTACACTCTGTGGTAGCGCTCCAAGCGGCAGATGTTTATGTCAGTCACCTGTGGATGCGAAACAGCCATAAGTGATCGTCCAATCAGAAAATGTGATGGAGTTAGGACAGTAAAATCTAATGGATCAGAGGAAAGTGGTGTGAGAGGACGTGAATTAAGAACAGCGTCAATTTGAGTCAAACAAGTGACTATTTCCTCATAATTATATGAAATATGTTAACTTGAAAAGACTACTACCTTTTCAAGTGGTGTTTAGTAGAACGAATGGCAGCTTCATCAATGCCGTTGCAATGTGGAGGGACAAAATTAAATTCAGTGCCCTTTTGTGCAACTTCATAAGAAATATTTGAATCTTGTAAGAATTGTCGCAATTCGCTACAAGTGCCTATAAAATTAGTACCGTTATCAGATAAGATGCTCTTGGGTTTGCCACGACAAGCAACGAAACGGTTTAAAGCAGTCATATAGCCCTCCTTAGTTAGGTCTGTAACGAGCTCTATATGAACAGTTTTAACTGCAAGACAAACAAAAATGCATAGATACGCCTTTACAAGTATTATGTCCATTAAAACACGAGATTTTGGTAAATCAGTTTATTGCGCTGAGTAGCATAGCACTGTACAAAATGAATGTGTGTAAAAGCAACCTACCCTCGACTTAGCGAATATTTTTAATAAAATAATATTTCACAAGTATTGAAGAAGGTATATACCTACGTTACTCCATATTATAATAATATATGACAACAAGCTTACACCCTCGCCCTTTGTTAATGATCAGACATGACCAAAAGCCGCTCATCAGTTCAACAAAGTACTTTGTATTTAACAAGAGCTGTACAAGACGTAACTAGATGGCGTTGGCGTCGAATTAGAACTCGCAAGCGTTGTGTTACAACGATTTGATGGGGCTCTTGTAAATTTTAGCAAATATATTACTAGCTATAGAACAGAATACAGTTTGGTTGTTTTATTTAGATAAGGACATAAGGTCAACTTTTAAGTACTGAGTACCACTCTTGGTGTTCGGTATTTAACACCCTTTTCGATCCGCTAGCAATATTGGCTCGGCATAGTCGACACTGCAATTAAAAAATTGGAACTCCAAGTGAGTTTTATTATAAGGCAACTGTCCCATAACTGGTTGAACATTTTGAAATTTGTATTTAAAACATTTAATACAATGTTTTATCTAGTGTAAATAGTTTATAATACAATATTTTAATTGTACACGGTAGTTTTTTTTTATCCTTTATTAAAAAGAACCAGGTTCTTAATAATTAATTACAATCTAGCCTATAAGACTAATAAGCAATTTTAATCTTATTTTTTTACGTGATAATTATTTTAAAACTTAGAATAGTGTTTATTGTACTTTACACAAGTCCGTTCCACTTTCTCAGAGTCTGATGTAAACACTTTGTTCATGTACACGGAAGTTGAAATTTAAACCTTAATATCTAGAAGATTAAACCGCTAATAACCTTGTTCGATAAAAGGAGTAATGCTATTCTAATTTTCGTTGAGGTTGATAACTGAGCCAATAGCCTAGTGGTATAAGGCACCGTCTAGATGATCGGCTGGCGCCTGGTGATGCGGGTTATAGTACCTATTTATAATAAGAATAATAATAACTTTATTTCCAATTTTACAATTTGCCTGTCGCAATAAGTTGATTCTATGACAATGACAATATTCTTTTAAAATTGCATAAATTACTGATTACTCCACTGGCACCCAAGCTAAGATTAAACTCGTGTTATGGGTGCCAGAACTCTCTGTTAATACATTTCTCAATTTATACAAAACTAGTACGGAGTTACATTGGGTAAGTAGCTATCGAATTGAGTACAAAAAGAAAACAAAGTTATAAAACAAATGATAGAAAACATTAAATATAAAACATAAATAAAAATCTATAGCCTCTCTCTAGTGTGAAATTAGGTGAGGTTTGTGGTGTAAAGTGTAAGTGTATGATTGTATGTGTAATGTGTATATTGTGTCGTGTGTATGTTTTACGTATATGTGTCGTATATGAATGTGTGTGATATATGCGCTTGTAGTATGTTAGAGTTGTTTGAAAAAGCAGAAACTTTTTAGAATAGCTTTTCAAGTAACTTTTCAGTCTCCTCGTAGGTAAGAGTTGTGAGCCATTGATTCACTTTCTTTTTACATTCGAATTTATTTAAGCCATAAAATATATCGCATAAATTCGACTACCAAAAGTGTCTTTGTCGAAAGTGTCTTTCGGCTAATTTAGTTTTGTAACGTTCTATAGGACAGACATATTTTGATCTCATATTTGCCAGACGACCAGTACTGCATTTCAGAGAACCGTGCCTGCGCAAGATGGTATTGAGCACAAAGAGCTGTCTAACAGTCATAACTTTACAGTCTTTATACAATTGTATGGTACTATACCGGAAATGTTTAAAAGTCATGATCTTGAGTACAGCTCGTTGCGCTCTTTCCAGTTTAAGGAAACAAGTTTTTGGAGCACCTCCCCAAGTCGTTATCCCAAATGAGAGTACTGACTGACAGAGTGAGAAGTAGACCATCCGAAGTGTACCTAAGTCTGCACTATGTCGCAGACTCTTAAAAATAGCTATGAGTTTCCTCACTCTGCCGGACGCTCCATCAATTTGCACTTTCCAGGACATCAGGTTGTCTATTATGATACCGAGGTACCTGACTTGTGTTGTTCTGACTAAGGGAGGACAGAGGCATTGGTCTAACTGTTCATTACAAGTGTGGGCTCTGACAACAAACGAGTCTTCTGGCTGCGTACAAGATCTAATTGAAAACGGGATATATTTAGTTTTATCGATGTTTAATGTAAGAATATTAGCTCCCAACCACGACACCACGATGCTCAGCGCAAACTCTGCTCGCTTCCGAACCTCTGTCCAGTCCAGACCCTGCACGAGCAAAGCCATATCGTCCGCATAAGTATATATGCTACAGTATGGGATGGATAAGTTACAGAGGCTGTTAACATATATCAAGAAGAGAGTAGGTCCCAAAATTGAGCCTTGGGGAACACCAAATGACAATAATTGATCGTCACTGACGTATGAGCCAATTTTGACACATTGTGTCCTTTCAGAGAGGTAGCTCTTAAAGATCTCCAGCGCTGGACCTTTCACTCCCACTCTCTCTAATTTTGACAACAGGATAGGGACAGAGACAGTGTCAAATTCCTTAGATAAGTCTATGAAAACACCCAGACATTTAGACTTTACATCAAGTACCTTTACAGCACTATCAACAAAGGCAGCAACAGCGTCCTCGCAAGATTTGTTTCTACGAAAACCGTACTGATTGGCCGATAAAATGCCATGTGCTTCCACAAAGTTGAGGCGACTATTTAAGACCTTTTCTAAAATCTTTGACAGCGCCGGAAGGACAGATATAGGTATGTAGTTATTGACACTGCCTTTGTCTCCACCCTTGTGAATGGGATGCACAATGAAATTGAAAAAGTTGATAGTCAACGAACACTAAAGTCATACAGATCGAACTATAAACATAATGGGTCTGGTGTGCCCCAAGGGGGTGTGCTGAGTTCCCTATTATTTATACTATATATAAATGACCTTCCTGATGTTACTAATCACCCCTGTTTTTTGTTCGCTGATGACATATCGTTAATAATGACATCGAATAATAATGACATTGATTATAATAATATACTACTGACATAAATAAAACAATGGTAGGGTAGGGCTTTGGTGTGGGACGCAACTTGCGTCGACACCCTTGCACCTTCCCATCTTCCTAGTACAGTGTGCTGTGCTGGGGCGGCTGCTGCAGGTGCTGAAAACCTCAAACGGCGCAAATACAATAATTTAATTGGCGATTATGTATTTGAACCGTTTGGGGTTGAAACTCTAGGACCATGGGGCCCGAGTGCCCACCTAGTATTTCGGGAAATCGCCAAACGGTTGGTCGACTCTTCACGTGACCAGAGGGCGGGCCTATTTTTTGGCCAAAGAATCAGCATTGCTATCCAACGTGGCAATGCTGCCAGCCTTCTGGGCACTTTTCCTGTTGACAGCGATGTGGACGAATTTTTCGACGCCCTGTAACTCTTTTTGATACTTGTAAATGAAAATACTGGGACTTACCTGGAATCGTCGAACCGATGACTTCGAGTACTCCGTTCAGCTACCACCAGTCTCGGAACCTGTAACAAAAAGGAAAGTAATATCTGATATTGCAAAGTTGTTTGACCCAATGGGTTGGATATCACCAGCAATCATAAAAGCTAAAATTATGATTCAAAAGCTTTGGCTTGCAGGAATAGAATGGGATGATAAACTACCACCTACTCTATTAAATGAATGGATTAATTACCGTGCAGGACTGGTTGAACTTACCAAATTTCGACTCCCACGATGGATAAATGTTAAGGAAAACAGCACCATGGAACTTCATGGGTTCAGCGACGCATCTAGTGAGGCTTATGCTGCTGTGGTCTATATACGTGTTGTTGACGATTCAGGAAACGTCTACATTCATCTGGTAACTTCCAAAACCAAAGTAGCTCCAATTAAGCAAGTATCCATTCCAAGGCTTGAGTTGTGCGGAGCTGTCTTATTAGCTAAATTACTACAGGAAGTCTCAGTAGTGTTAAACGTTCCAAAAACTAACCTGCGTGCTTGGACCGACTCAACCGTGGTCCTGGCTTGGTTAAGCAGCCACCCAACGCGTTGGAAAACGTTTATAGCCAATCGAGTGTCGGAGATTTTAAATATATTAGACAGGAACCAATGGTCACACGTATCATCTCCTGATAACCCGGCAGATTGTGCGTCGCGGGGAATTAACCCGTCAGAGTTACCGATGTTTGAACTGTGGAAAACAGGACCATTATGGTTGAAACATAGACCTGAAACTCATGATAAAAGTCAAATACCAGACACTAATTTAGAAGAAAAGACAAAAAAGGTTTGTCATGTAACGCAGAATAATCATTTTCAGTTGTGGACCAAGTTCTCGTCTCTTCGTAAATTAGTTCGAGTTGTAGCATACTGTAAAAGATTCATCAAAAAGTTGAAAAACGTACATGATCATAACTTACCTGTATGGTTAACTAGTATAGAATTGAATGAAGCTCTTCATATTTGTGTGAAACAATGTCAATCAGTGAGTTTTCAGCAAGAAATAAAAGATATTAAAGAAAAAGGGATAGTACAAAAGAAAAGCAGACTTACCTCATTAAATCCATTTCTAGATGAATCGGGCATCTTGAGAGTTGGTGGTCGTTTAGAGAAGGCGGAAATAAAAACTGAAACAAAACATCCAATAATATTACCGTCAAAATCTCACCTCACTGATTTAGTTTTAAATGAAACTCACCGTAACACATTGCACGGCGGACCACAGCTCATGATTAATTATCTGCGAACTAAATACTGGCTCATTGATGCTAAGAACCAAGCAAAATTGTTTGTTCGTAAATGCGTTGTTTGTGTACGCCATGCTGCACAGACTAGGGTCCAACTGATGGGACAATTACCTTCAGCTCGAGTTACACCAATTCGAGCGTTTTATCGAAGTGGTGTGGACTACGCAGGTCCCATATAGATTCGAACTTCTAAAGGTAGAGGCCACCGCGCCTATAAAGGTTATATCTGCCTTTTTGTATGTATGGCTACAAGAGCCGTACATTTGGAAGCAGTGAGCGATCTCACATGCTTTTAAACGATTTGTTGCCAGACGTGGTCATTGCGCTGACTTGTTCAGCGATAACGGAACGAATTTTGTTGGTGCTGCTCGCGAACTCCGAAGCTTGTTCGCCCAAGAAACGTCAACCTTGACGATGGAAATCGCCGAGTGTTTGGCAAACAATGGCACTAATTGGCATTTTATTCCACCCCATGCCCCGCATTTCGGTGGGCTATGGGAAGCTGGAATAAAATCCACGAAACATCATCTAAGACGCGTAATAGGTAGTGCGACTCTTACTTTCGAAGAGATTTCGACGCTATTGTACCAAATAGAAGCTTGTCTTAACTCTCGACCACTATCACAAATTCACAAGAACCAACACCCCTCACTCCAGGGCATTTTTTAATAGGTGAATCATTAATTCTTGTACCAGAGCATAATTATGAAACATCGTCTATTTCATCATTAAAACGTTGGCAATTAACCCAAAAAATGCTGCAACATTTTTGGCGTAGATGGTCAAGTGAGTATTTGAGTCAATTTTTACATCGCTATAAGTGGGCAAATAAAACTCCTGAACCCGAAATCGGAGATTTAGTTTTAGTAAAGGAGGATGGTCTCCCTCCAGCCAAATGGCTTTTAGGTAAAATCACTTTAAAACACCCTGGCTTGGACAATATTACGAGGGTAGTCACTCTAAAATGTAAAGGTGTCACATTTAAACGACCAGTAACTAAACTCTGTGTGTTACCTGTCGCTCAGTGAACAGATATGGTTAATTGTGTATGTTACCATTGTTAAGGATTTTGTTAATTGTTTAAACTGTTTATTTTTAGTTTAAGTGTATTTTGTTTTTAGCCACCATGTCCTACTGACTTAAACCTTTGTTTTTATTTTTAACTTTATAATACAGTCCATTTTTTCGAAAGTGGTTTGTTCATGGTGGGCGGAAACAATGGACATTCTGTCCATAGTGGGCGGAATGTATAATCGTACGTTTAGGTTGTTCTTTTAAGCGATTTTAGTTCCTAATGTGTCAATAGATGGCGTTGTTCATTTAGCACTCTCCGCTGAATCTCGGTGTTAAGATTCTCCTTAAAAACATGACCTCTGCGTGTATATTGGAATAAAGTGTCTTCGTATAAGTAAACATTGGTTTTTTATTCACTAGACTAAAATAAAACCATGGGGCACGTCACATTAAGTCGATAATTTGTAGACAATTGACGTGCCCCACGGTTTTATTTTAGTCTAGTCTATGCATATGTTTATAATTCCCACGACTGTATCTATTTTATTATTTTTTGGTTTTTAGTACATTTATCTTAAACATTGCAATGTATGTTTAACATAAAACCGTTTAACTTAAAAAGTTTTTTTACCTATTTTTTTATTTTCTAGTTTTTAGTTTTTATTTCGCATTCTGTTTAATTCATTTAGTGCTTGAAAAAAAATTGTTATCAGCCATTTGGTAGCGGCGGCCATCTTAGATTTCAATTTTGCATAGTATTTTGTATTCTACTTGTTGAGACCTTTCATTTGATACCCATGTTGATGGGATTGATAAAACCTAAGTTATCCGCCATTTTGTAGAGGCCGCCATCTTGGATTTTAATTTTATATAGTACATTGTATTATACTGGTTGAGCACTTTCATTTGATACCCATATTGATGGGATCGATAAAACCTACGTTATCGGCCATTTTGTAGCGGCCGCTATCTTGTATTTCAATTTTTTATAGTATATTGTATTCTGCTTGTTGAGCCCTTTCATTTGATACCCATATTGATGGGATTGATAAAACCTACGTTATCCGCCATTTTGTAGCGGCTGCCATCTTGGATTTCAATTTTTTATAGTATATTGTATTCTGCTTGTTGAGCCCTTTCATTTGATACCCATATTGATGGGATTAATAAAACATAAATTATCCGCCATTTTGTAGCGGCGGCCATCTTGAATTTATAATGATAATGAATAAACATAATTGTATTGTCATCAAAATCCAAAGTGTATACAAAATTTCAGATTAATAGGTTGACAGGAAGAGGGTGAAATTTGAATTACTAAATATGACCCAAGAATAAAAATAATAAATAAAACAAACGGGGTGAGCTAAATAAAACCGTTTAAAAACTTCATGGTTGGTTTTTCTTTTTAATTAATAGACATTATTTTGACAGTTGGGAAAGATTACGCACGAGTTCGGGAAAGGTAAAAAAAAGCACGAGATGTAATAGCCCACTTCCCGAACGCTATACGTCCCTGCAATACGCCACTTTTTGAGCAACTGTATTAAAAAATATTTTGACGAGTAGGTAAACAAAATAAAGTTTAATTTGAGTCTTATATCGCTTTATTCATACATATAAAAAGATACAACGCATACATGTTAATACAATACAGTAAGATCTTTAAAAACTTTAACTTAGTGGTAATGAAAGTTTTTAAAGATCATATGTTTCGTACATTTCTAGTAGGCTGGTATAAACTCCGGAGCCGCAACAGACGAGGCCGAAGAGAATGATGAAGATATCTATTAGCAACTTATAGTTGAATTTTCCGTATTTATTTGGATAGTAGACGCATATGTCCATCACGGCGGGAAACAAAATGGCCACCATCGTGAGACACAGCGCGCCCAGCAGCCCCATGAACGCGCCCAAGTTCGGCGCCGCAACCGCCATGCCGACTGCAACAAGCGGCACTATGAGTGTGTGACCGACTGACCCGGGAGGCGAGCGCATACTGCTCGCTCGAGTGCAAGTGCTCCTGCCGGCTCTGCGGCAGAGTGTCGACAATGAGAAATTAATATCAATAGCTTGTATCCCATTATCCTCACTCTCTCTCTTTCAGGGTTTTTCGCAGCCTAAACCGACCAAATACACATACACATATTTTTAGCTAAATGGCACAAACGGAACCCTCGTAATTTTGTCATGTCCGTCTGTCTGGATGTGACACTGCCATTTTACTCAGAGATTATTAGCACGATGTGCATCAAATCGGAAGGTGAAGAGGTGTATCTGTGCAGCGCTAATGGCGTATTGAAACTACGAAAAATATAATTAGGGGTAGCACTCCCCGTACACGTCAAAGAGGAATTATGAAAGTGCCAGCCAAACAAAACAACCTTATAGGTATTCAAATATAATACTTTATTCTCTTTCATTTTCACTATATGGAATAATTGCGTAACACACTATCAGCGGTGCTATTCTGTAAAAATCTCACTGTGAAAACTTACGTGAAGTGAGCGTGGAGTGGCCTGTCAATCGTGTCAATTCCTAGCAAAAACAAACTCACTTCACCAAAGTTTTCACGGTGAGATGGTAACAGAATCGCACTGCTGTAGCAATGGCTTTCATTTTGACAGTTCACCAACATTCGGCAAAGTAAACCTGACCCTGGGAACCTTTCTCGATTTAGCCAAGGCCTTCGACACGGTGTCTGTTTCTGTTCTTCTGAAAAAATTAGAGATCATAGGAATAAGGGGAACGCCGCTGACACTTTTTGCTAACTATTTAGACCACCGGTACCAATGTGTTAGAATAATATCACGAGCGATGAGCAGAAACATACTGGTTTTGGTGTTCCTCAGGGAGTATTCTGGGCCCCACCCTCTTTCTTATTTATATTAACGACTTGTGTAATCTAAATATTAAAGACAGCAAAATCCATCCATACTAATATTATATAAATGCGAAAGTGTGTCAGTGTGTCTGTCTGTTACCTTTTCACGCTTAAACCGCTGAACCGAGTTAGATAAAATTGTGTATAGAGATATTTTGAATCCCGGGAAAAGACATAGGATAGTTTTTATCCAGATATTCCCACGGGATCGACACTTATGCGGGTGAAACCGCGGGGCGCTGCTAGTAATATCATATGCCGATGACACAGCGTTAATATTTAGCGCTAAAACCAGTAGCGAACTGTTCGAAATCGCTCAACTAGGTTTTAATACTGTGACTAATTAGCTTCAGAACAATCTACTAACATTAAATGCCGACAAGATAAAATATCTGCTATATAAATCCTGCAAAGTAGGTACTAACCATTAGCCAGCTTTTCATTACGCACTTAGTATTAAGGCCTGTAATAATGCCGATAACCTTGAGCATTTGGGCGGAGCTAACGACCCCACTTCGCGCCACTCCGTTTCCCGGGTGCGCCAAAGTTCACCTAAATTTTTAACTCCGATAATTGGAAATCCGAAAATGTTCTTCCTAATATTTTTCATCCTAACAATCACAATTCCTAACTACTCCGTCTCTAATGTTCATAATTCCGAAGCATTCAACTTCATAATGTCAGTAGCAATAAACATCTATTATACTTTTATTTGTTTTCCCATATTTTCTCAACATAACCATCTTTTACACTATTATTCAAAGTCATATCTTTTTTGTTTAGATTTCTTTTTATTCATAATAATCAGTATTATATACATTAATTTTCCGTAACTTTATTTTCACATAACACGTATAACATATAAGAATAATGGGATCCCTTCTTTTCGCATAATATTCTTTTTCCTAATATACTTTGGCATAACGATTTTGGCATAATTTGTTTTGCCATAATAATACTTTGCCATATTTTTTTGGCATACAGTTTATGTTGGCATAATTATAGCTGAATATTATATTAAAACTATAGCTGATAGGTGGGACAGCCCCATACTGGGACATTGGATGCGCCTACATGCCACTGTGGGGTATTCATGAATAGTTTGTGTTGTTTTTCTGATAGATGTAAGTACTAACACTAGTTTATAAGTTGTATGTAGGTATACTAACCATCGCTAAGCACTGTATTTTAACTACTAACACTAGTAATAAGTTATAATATTGTTTACTAACACGCTGGATCATTGTTGTCCGAAAAATAAAGAATTATTATTATTATTATTATCTTGAAGGCTAATTTGTTTTAGCATAAATTTAATTCGCATAACGTTACTAGGCCTAATGATTATTAGCATAATAATATTTAGGCATACAATTAATAGAAATAACGGAAACAAATTTGATTTATTTTTACGTATTTATTTTGGATTTCCACGTTAATGATTTATTATACAAAATATTATGTAACTTAACTATGTATTTTTATTTTAGGTGTATATTTTTAGCAAGAGCGAGCGAAGCGAACTCGGGAATTGGGGCACCCCGACTCGGACAGGTTAGGTTCGAAGGGGATGACGGGGGCTCAAGTGAGCGAGCGGAGCGAGCGAACGAGCCCCCGTCATCCCCTTCGTGTTAGGTTCCTTTAAGCCCTGCAGACAGAAATAGGGGCCCCGCGAAGCGGGGCTCCGTCAACTACGCCTTATTATTATTGTTATGCTTAATAAACTTATGCTTTAGAATGTTATGCTTAAAAAATGTATGCTTTAGAATGTTATGCTTAATCATTATTAAGATTAGAGAAATTATGCGTAAAAAAATTATGCGTAAGCTGTTATGCGTAAATAATTTCACCATCAAATTAAAACTATAAAATCATCTTCTACCCGCATTATATTTTTTATTACACTTGGTAAATGTTTCTTTCTGAGTATGAATGAAAATGTTATGGCAATTATGTTTAGGGATAAAAGCATTATGATAAAAAACAGTAGGAGTTTAAATATATTTACATTAATGATATTATTAATTACAATTTTCGGAAACATGAGTGTTATGAACATCGCCGGTAGCACTACAAATAGTATGAATGAAAACTTTAGGATGAAAAATTTTAGGAAGAGTGATCATTCGGATTACAAATCGTTAGGAAGAACAATTTCGGGTAAAGAACTTTAGGTGAGCCAATATGGACCCCCGCTACCCGCATGCAACAGAAAATGTGCGGCGCGGTTTGCGCCGCCGCCACCACGGTTTGCCTCGCCTAGTCTCGTCACAGAGTATCGAAATCACAGAAGGTCACTTGACCTTCATTTAACATTTAACTTTTATTTAACTTTCACGATGACTTCATCGTGAAAGTTAAATAATTATCTTTTTTTTTTTTTAATATGGAATCCTCTGTTGCCGAACTAGGACGGATCCTGTATCTCGGCAAACAGTGCCATCCCCTAATAGATTTTACTAAAATGTTTAAGCCAAACTAGACATACAAGTTGCATCGATTTAGGATAATTTCCAAAATTAAATTCTATTATAGCTCACATTAAATTCAATAAAACCAATAATAATTATAATCTATACAAAGAATAAAATTTGAATTAACGTGTAACATAATGAAAATGTGTATTTGTGTGTGTGTGTGTGTGTGTATTTGTGTGTGTGTGTGTGTGCGTGTATCTGTGTGTTTGTGTAATGTTTATTTGTGCGTGTAGTACCGAAAAACAGAGTGAATGTTTGTAAAGCGTCTACTAATTTTGAATTTTTAGAAGGTCCTCAGTTTCCTCATACGACAGACCAAGAAGAAACTGATGAATTTTCTCCTTACAATGCATTTTGTTTAGTGGATATATGTTTAGAATTTTGTTTATTTTATTGTACATGAGGGGGGCAATAAACGTAAAGAATCTTTTAATGAACGCTGTTTTGGGTTTGTACGATCGGGAGCACACTTCATGTTTCCTACGCTTATCTATGTTACTAGGATCATATACTAGTGAGCAGTGTTGCCTAAGGAGAATTGCTTCTACGAACATTTGTCTAACGGTTGTCACTTGACAGTACTGATATAGTTCTCTTGGAAACAGTATAGGCTTAAAAGTAGAAATTTTTAGAATGGCACGTTGTGCAATTTCTAAACTCCTCAAAGTAGTTTTCGGGGCACCCCCCCATGAGGAGATACAGTAAGAGATGATAGATTGACACATAGCATAGTAAATTTGAGACTCGCATCTGTTATGTGTCTTAGGTTTTTAAATATATAAATGAGTTTGCGAACCCTGGATGATAGCAATTTTATGTGTTGCTTAAAACTGAGATGACTGTCCACTGTGATGCCGAGGTATTTTATAGTCTTCACGCATTCCAGCGGTTCACAACTGCAGTTGTTTCTACTGATACACTTATGAGGAATGATTTTAAGTGAAGAGTCAAAATCCGGGTTGTTTCGAATAGAGAATGTTAGATATTTGGTTTTCTCAGTGTTTAAAGTCAAAACATTTTCAAACAGCCAATTTTGTACCATATCAAAACCATTTTGTGCGGCATCAAAGACCTCATTCCAGGTATCAGCGGAGAATATTAGAGCGATGTCATCAGCGTAGGAGATTACTTCACAATTTGGTATATTTAAGTTTGTGAGGTCATTGATGTATACGAGAAACAATGTAGGTCCCAAAATACTACCCTGAGGAATTCCAAATGACACAGGGAGTTCATTGCTGCAGTAGTTATCGACTCGTACACACTGGTAACGCTCTGATAAGTAATCTTCAAAAAGCTTAAGCTGTGTACCACGTACACCAAGGTGTTCTAGCTTCTGTATTAGAATCGGAACAGAAATAGTGTCGAAAGCTTTTGCGAGGTCTAAAAAGACCGATAGACATTTCTGTCCCTTATCCAATTTTGTGCTAATGAGAGTAGTAAGTTTAAGCACAGCCTGATCAGTTGATTTGCCCGCGCGAAAACCAAACTGATTTCCTGAGAGAAGTTTGTTTCTCTCGAGATAGCTCACAAGTCTCGTGTTAATAATCTTTTCTAAAATTTTGGACAAAGATGGCAAGATCGATATGGGTCTATAATTGCTGAAACTTTTCTTATCACCACCTTTGTCTATCGGACGGACAACAGATTTTTTAAGAGTTTGAGGAAAGGTGCCTGTCTCAAGACATAGGTTAAAAATAAAAGTTAGTGGCGGAACAATGAAGTCCTTAAATTGTTTTAATAGTTTGTTAGAGATGTTGTCCCAGCCAACCGAACATTCAGTCTTGAGGTTATTTATGTAACGTGCTACCTCTTCCTCTGTAGTTTTTCTTAAATAGAAGGAGTGTAAGGGGGATTTCCTTTCTGGATTAACTACTTTGTGCTTGTCATCGTCGCAACTGTGTAAATTAATAATATTTTCAGCCAATGACCGTCCTACGCTTATGAAGTAATCATTCATTTCATTTATGGTCAACTGAGGAGAAGGACAGACTTTTAATAGCTCGGTTGGAGAATTGTTATCTTTTTTAGTATTAGTGTCGCTCTTTATCACATTCCATAATTTTTTTGGGTCATTTCTAGCCATTTCAACTTGAGTTTTATCGTAAGCTCTTTTTAATTTTTTTAGGATTTGGTTACAAAAATTTCTGTAACGTGTATATGTAACTTTTAAGATCTCGTTACTCGGCGACTTTTTACATTTTTGATGTAACCTATCCCGATGTTTTATGCATCTCAGTAGGCCCGGCGTGATCCAAGGTTTTATAATTTTTGTACGTCTTGGTTGAGTTACTGAGTTCGTGTTCTTTTGTAACGCTGATTGTATGTTAGTTATAAGGTAGCTTAAGGCAATTTCCGGGTTCTGTGTTTGGAAAACTGGATCTAGATCAATACTAAGGATATCTCTATTTAGGTTTTCTGCATTTATCTTTTTTATAGTTGAAGGGGCGTAACGACGTGGTTGCTTTAGATCCATGTGTATAATAACTGGATGATGATCTGTTAGATTAGTTTGTGGTACGAGAGTTGTACATGAATTTTTGGTTTTAAGTAAAATGTGATCAATACATGTACCACTTGCTTCACGAGTGACCTCAGTGTGTGCTGGCAAGAGACCATGAGAAGCAGCCAATGTGAGATATTTCTCTCCGAGCAGCTCAATTTTGCTAGCGTTGATTGCAATATTCATGTCACCAATTACAATTATATTATTAAACGATTTTATCTCTGTCAAAACATTATTCAGTGATTCCAGAAAAGTGTCTATATTTTTGTAAGAAGGAGATCGATACAGAGAAACAATAGCTAAGTTATCATCTTTTTTAAGTACAACACAGTTACCCTCTTCGAATTCGGGTTCTTCAACAACAAATGTTAGTTGATCTCTGTAATATACGACAACACCATCGTTTTGTTTAAGGTTTCTTATAGTAGAAATCGATCGGTAACCTGTTAATAAAGGTACAGAGCTAACATTTTGAAGCCAGCATTCTGTAAGCACAAGCACGTCGCATTGTACCCTTAGACTTTGTAACATCGCCTCCAAACCCAAAAAATTGCAACTTATGCTGCGGATGTTCTGTGTGAAGACGGTGAACCCATTCGTTGTTGCTGTTAATAGTTCATAACAATTGTCCAGATCACAAGATAGGGCCTTAGAGACAGTCAAATTATCAATGTTTTTTGCTAAGTCAATCAGATTATCGAATTTTTAATAATAGTAAATATACGTCAAAGAAAATAGATCTAATTTGTTTAAGGCTGTGGAATGGAAGAAGCGACGAAGTAAAGTTTTCGGCAAGTGCAAGTATGTGTTGTTTGTGTGGAGTATTTGTTATTGTGTAATGAAGTGTGATTATGTGTGTGTCTGAAAATAGTACAAATGGTTTTATATGCGGTCTAAACATGCAAGGTCGATTATTTTGATACAAAAAAATATTAAAAAGAAGAGAGGTAGTTTCAAAAATATTAAGTAGGAATACATGCAAAATTAACGGTAAGATCGAGTTTTTACTAATGCAATAAAAAAATAGTCATGAGGCATTTCTCAGTTTTTCCAAGTCACTCTCTGTGTTTATGCGGATTTGTGGAAATTCTACCGATTTACGGAGATTACATATATATACAATGGTCCAGTTTTGGTTTTATTTAGGTATTATCTATTGATATGGATGTACTTTTCGGGCTATGGTTACGAATAAAATTGTTAAAAGCTTTCGAGGCCGTGAGTAGAAGCCTAGAAGCTATACCCTTAATATAAATCAGCCTGGCTTGCCATGTGGTAAACAACTTAATGTATCTTTTTAACTAAAATTAATGGCTAAATGTGCTGCCAAGCGCAAAACTCAAGAATGGCTGGACCAATTCGGTTTTTTTTTAATATTCGTTGATGTCTTAGGAAAGTTTCTATGAAGAGAAGAAGGGTAGGTAGGCAGGTAAGTAGATAGGTAGGTAGGTATGTAGGGTAGGTAGGTAGTTAGGGTAAGGCAGATAGGAAGGTAGGGTAGATAGGTAGGCAGGTAGGGTAGGTAGGTAGGTATAGGTAGTATAATTATCACTAGTGTATGTCATATTATTTGTTATATTTTTTATAAACAAATAGATTATAACTAAAATTCAGCTGAATAATCTTCAAGTTCTTCGACAGACCTTACAAGGTGCTTGTGAGTCACCATGTCATCCGATAGAGACCGTAGTTTTTGAATGCCCAAATCATCTTGTTCCTAAAATGAATGCAGTTATACATATATTTACAAGTAAAACAAAAATATAGGTTCATAATTTGTAAAAAAACACAATACATTCACATCCAAATCAACAGAATCACCTTCAACTTCTCTGGTAGAACTAATTGATTCACTACGTATAGGTAATGAATTTTTTATTTGATTTAACTCACCAAATAATTCCTAAAAAAAAATATGATTAGTTGAATATTATTGACCCACTTTAGCCCACATGGATAGTAAGTGATAATTATAATAAAAAACATGACTACCAATTTGTTTTTCTAATTTTATGTAGTCTGTGCCACCCGCGGTCTGCGATAGGCTGATTTAATAGATTGATTGATGTCACCCGCGACGATAGAAGTCGAGTAAAAAATATTCGACTTTCGATCTGCCATAGAGAGATTTGATCCTTATGATTGACCCTATCGATTGATGCCATAAAAGTACAGTGTATTATTTTTTCGGATTTTAGCCGGTTCGATTCCCGAGAGCGGCAAGCGAATTTTCGAAAATCTTTGAATGCAGATTTATTTTTTTTTTAATGAAGGGATTTTCCTTTGAGTAAAATTTGCTATCTCCAGTGTTTAGAGTACTTGCCCTCTAGGTGAGGTTAAAAAAATCCAGCCTGTATATACATAATTATAAACTATTGAACTACTACTTCTACTACTTTTTACTATTGTATGACATTATTATTTTTAATTCCTTATTTTGTTGACTGATCTGTATTTACGATAATTTTATTTTCAATGACATTGTACAGACGCCAGCACATTAAGTCCTTTATCAGAGACCTTTTTAATTTTTTTTGTTTAGCTTGTGCTGTCCCACTCCTGGGCAAAGGCCTCCCTCCACTCCTTCTATCTTTCGCGAGCCCGCGCGTCCTCCTTCCAGTTTTGATGGAACCTATCCAGCTCGTCCCGCTATCTCCCACGTGGTCTGCCGCGACCCCGCTCTATTTACACCGTTGGCCGGTTGTTTACAACCGGCCAACGGTGTGTCACGATAACAATATCCATACAGTATGTCGTCTTCATACAAACGGACGAAACGCGAGCTATACCTACGCGCCTCGACCACGGCATGATTTCAGCATGCAGACAGTCGTGACTGTGTCGCAGTGACGAACGGACGGTGTGTTGTTTTTTTTAACAATAACCGCGCGATTTTTTCACTAAAAATAAGTTCAAGTACATATTTAATATGACGAGTAGGCTATATTGTGCTGTTTTTGGTTGCATGAATTCGTCAATAACGCATCCAGAGATAACTTTTTTTAGATTACCTGGAGACTCTGAAAGGTAAGACTATAAAATAATTTTACTTACTTGTAGGTAGGTACATAATGTGTGTATTTTTAATGGATAAGTATTTCATTTTATCTCCCGAAAAAAAGATGTCTGGATTAATAAATGAAGTGAATAGAGTAAAGGAAAGTGATAAACACAAGTGAGGTAGGTAGTTATAGGCGGTTCGTGAATCATTAAACGGTAGGTACGCTTGTGTTAAAACCTCGGCGCATGTGTGTTTTGTTAGTTTGTATAATTCAAAGTAAAGACGTGGTTTTTATTATTAATAATAGTTGTTTATTGTACTGTGTGTATGAATAATACTACAAAAAAATTGGTTGTCTGTAAAGTCGATTTACGGACGATAGTTTAACGTGACAACATCATAACAAAACATTAATGAAATGATTGCATACTTTTATGAATTAAATTAATTATTTTTATTGAATAACTGTTACTGTAATAAGAATAACTGTTTCATGAAATCATCATTCTTTGGACTTACATGGTCTTAGAGAGTTGTGTTGATGACTTTAATGATTATAATTCTGTAATAGTACATTACGATATTAGTGCGTTAAGATGTTATAACCAATACGCACGTATATCGTACGACGTTTTTTAACACATTTGCGAGGAAACAGAAAAAAAACATTTCACAATACAAGTACAAAGAAAAGAAAATTTGAGAAAAATGGCGCGAGGATTATTTTCTGCCGTGGCTGCGTGAAAATGTTGGCAAAGACACTAGAGCATGCAGCCAAGTTTTTAAATTACCGAATAAACTGTTTTTTTAATTTTAAATAAAATCAATCTGTGAATGCACACTTGCTTTCCCGCCATTTTAACAGCGCGCTAGCGCTGCCTACTGACTGGCGCCGCGCGGCGATTAGTTCGAAATTTGAATAGCAACAGCGCGCTGCTGCTCACTAGCTGGAGTCGTGCGGCGGCGATCAAAACAACACGCATTTTTATTAAACACTTCCTATTCAATTCACAAAGTATTTTATTTGTTTATATAAAAAGAAGTAGGTATATTTATTTATTTATTTTATTATTTATGTACACACAGTAAAATACAATAACAAAACTAAATGGAAACACAAAGTAGGCAAATGTAATTAAAATACTGGAGGCGGGCAGCCCTATCGCATGTTTACGTACCGCGCGGCTGTAGGCATTTACATCAAGGTTACGGCCGAGTAACAATACTGTATGTCTTTATTCTGTGACCACGGCATGCGCTCGGCATGCAGACAGTCGCGACTGTGCCGCAGTGACGAACGGACGGTGTGTTGTTTTTTTTAACAATAACCGCGCGATTTTTTCACTAAAAATAAGTTCAAGTACATATTTAATATGACGAGTAGGCTATATTGTGCTGTTTTTGGTTGCATGAATTCGTCAATAACGCATCCAGAGATAACTTTTTTTAGATTACCTGGAAACTCTGAAAGGTAAGACTATAAAATAATTTTACTTACTTGTAGGTAGGTACATAATGTGTGTCTTTTTAATGGATAAGTATTTCATTTTATCTCCCGAAAAAAAGATGTCTGGATTAATAAATGAAGTGAATAGAATAAAGGAAAGTGATAAACACGAGTGAGGTAGGTAGTTATAGGCGGTTCATGAATCATTAAACGGTAGGTACGCTGGTGTTAAAACCTCGGGGCATGTGTGTTGTGTTAGTTTGTATAATTCAAAGTAAAGACGTGGTTTTTATTATTAATAATAGTTGTTTATTGTACTGTGTGTATAAATAATACTAGAAAAAAATTGGTTGTCTGAAAAGTCGATTTACGGACGATAGTTTAACGTGACAACATCATAACAAAACATTAATGAAATGATTGCATACTTTTATGAATAAAATTAATTATTTTTATTGAATAACTGTTACTGTAATAAGAATAACTGTTTCATTAATCATCATTCTTTGGACTTACATGGTCTTAGAGAGTTGTGTTGATGACTTTAATGATTATAATTCTGTAATAGATCTGTAATACATTACGATATTAGTGCGTTATAACCAATACGCACGTATATCGTACGACGTTTTTTAACACATTTGCGAGGAAACAGAAAAAAAAAACATTTCACAATACAAGTACAAAGAAAAGAAAATTTGAGAAAAATGGCGCCAGGATTATTTTCTGCCGTAGCTGCGTGAAAATGTTGGCAAAGACACTAGAGCATGCAGCCAAGTTTTTAAATTACCGAATAAACTGTTTTTTTTATTTTAAATAAAATCAATCTGTGAATGCACACTGTTGCTTTCCCGCCATTTTAACAGCGCGCTGCCGCGCTGGCGCTGCCTACTGACTGGCGCCGCGCGGCGATTAGTATGAAATTTGAATAGCAACAGCGCGCTGCTCACTAGCTGGAGTCGTGCGGCGGCGATCAAAACAACACGCATTTTTATTAAACACTTCCTATTCAATTCACAAAGTATTTTATTTGTTTATATAAAAAGAAGTATATTTATTTATTTATTTTATTATTTATGTACACACAGTAAAATACAATAACAAAACTCTTCTCGGGTCTTGGTATTTAATGATGGTCACCCATCTACAGACCAACTGCGGCAAGCGTAGCTTAACCTGATCGATCGAATCGTGCGGCTGTTACTTCTCAGTCACAAGCCCCTCTTTATAATTGTCGTATCAATATAAAATTTTGTATGTTTATTTAGTTCAGAAGACAGAACTATAATTTTGTATGTTTATGTACCTAGTTCAGAAGACAGAACTATAATTTTGTATGTTTATGTAGTTCAGAAGACAGAACTATAATTTTGTATGTTTATGTAGTTCAGAAGACAGAACTATAATTTTGTATGTTTATGTAGTTCAGAAGACAGAACTATAATTTTGTATGTTTATGTAGTTCAGAAGACAGAACTATAATTTTGTATGTTTATGTAGTTCAGAAGACAGAACTATAATTTTGTATGTTTATGTAGTTCAGAAGACAGAACTATAATTTGGTATCTTGGAGCTGATCTGATTTATGGAGACAGGAGGTGGATAGTGGAACTCTTTAGTGGCTATTAGTAAACCCTTTGAGTTTAGGCTCATATGATTTGTTTTAACGAGTCCAATAGATTGCACTTGGTGTCGAGGCTCCGATGATGGAGACAAGAGGTGCCTAGTAGAATTACTCAGTGGTTACTAGAAAACTCCTCGAGTTTGGGGTCATATGATTAGTGTTGACGAGTCCAATATATTGAACTTGGTGTCGAGGGTCTGATGATGGAGCCAGGAGGTGGATAGTGGAACACTTTGGGGGCTACTTGTAATCTCCTCGAGTTTACTAGTATCCCCTAATCGTCATAACTTCGTGGACTTTATACTTATCAAATAAACATAGCGCTTAGTGAATTAATTAAAAGTGCGCTTCACGCTTTTAGAATTCAATTTAATAATTTTATAATTTTTAATGTGTTTTATAAGCGTGTGTTTTAGTTTTTTTTAAACTAAGTACATATTTATTTAATCCTTCACACCACTGTAGCGGTATCTACAACGCCACATGCAAACAACGCGTCATACTGACGTCACGCAAAATCCTGCTTCGCGCAAGCAGAGTTTACCGCGCAACTAGCATAGATACAACCAACGGCCCGACATGAATCAAAGGGCAGTTGCCCGCCAGACACAACACCCGTCTGGTCGGAGGATCCTCCCTTTTCTATAGAGTATGAATGAACTTTACACCCTGTTCCTCATACCTCTATACCACCACATACGCTACACCATTGTGTAACGGTGCACAGAATACACTTTCTTTTCAAATGTAATAGGGAATATGCATGAATTTTTTTCATGGCATTTATTAACAAAATATGAAAATACCGTAGTAGAGATGACAAAAAGTGAAATTAAAATTAAAATCGGCCAAGAAACACGGCCGATATGAGCATTTAAAACTATTGATTACACACCAATTAGACAGAGAGATCCGACATAGACTGTGACGTCACATGTCACTACGGCCATATAAACTCCGTGTTAAATTTCGTTTTGCGAGGAAGAGATAGAAACAAATCTTCGATGGCTCATATCTTTTTTAATTTCATAGTTATCCGAAAAACAGTTTTACTAAACTGTTTACTACATGAATGAGGATTAATTTTTTAAATAAAAAAAAATCATGCATATTCCCTATTGTTAGGGTGTTAATAGTCTTAGACATAACGACACTATAAGGCCTCCGTTCTTGTCATTTAAATAAAGAACGCAAAATAGGTTTCTTTGCCCCAAGCACGTGCGTACAAAAAGATAAATAAGTTAATTCGAATAAAGATCACAAGTCACAACAGATCTATAATGACAAGTATTCCAATGGCTACGGAACCCTAAAAAACACGTCCCCCTCCTGCCGTATTATTTCCGGCGGACTTATTCGTGGCTCATGTCACGCAAACTCATCAACCAAGTTATAGCCACGAAGAGCGCACGACGTTAGCTGCGTCGTTGTGACGGTCCCGATAGAGGGTGATGTATAACACCTAAAAGGCCAAATTGCAGCTCCGAAGCCGGTACCTACGAGTACGGGAGACAAAGAACGACAAATTAAATGCATGCAGTATCAAATAGCCGCTTTTTCCTATAATCCAGCTATTTCAGTATACTAGCAAAATAATCGTATAAGACACTTGCCTGAATTAAAAACTGGCCAAGTGCGAGTCGGACTCGCACACGAAGGGTTCCGTACTACAGGGCAAAAACGCCGAAAAAAAACACGTTTTTTGTATAAGAGCCCCCCTTAAATATTTATTTTATTCTGTTTTAAGTATTTGTTGTTATAGCGGCAACAGAAATACATCGTCTGTGAAAATTTCAACTGTCTAGCTATCACGGTTCATGAGATACAGCCTGGTGACAGACGGACAGAGGAGTCTTAGTAATAGGGTCCCGTTTTTACCCTTTGGGTACGGAACCCTAAAAAAGGCAATTACATTTATTACACAACTCGTATGCCCAGGTATCAAATACTCGTAATTATGGAAAAGTGGTTTTCGTTCTCAGCTGACTTGCGGAGAATTCGTCTCTTATGAGAAAGTTAAGTATGAATATTTTTGAAAAATAGTGTTACAGCCAAATTAGACCGATTTTAAATTTTCCATAGAAATAGAGATTTCCAGTTATCTTTATTTAAAAAGACATTTCGAAAATTTTCTTTGCTAACTTACCGACAGACTTACAGATTGTAGTAGCTTGATGTGCTGACGTCTGTACTTATATAATAATAAGTGCACAACAGTACAGTTACAGTAACAGTGTAAGCAGTTAGGTAATGTACAGACGCCAGCACATCAAGCTACTACATACAATCTGTCAAATTTCTTTAATAGATTTTCAACTTTATCGCTAAAGCATAAGGTGCAAAGTTGATTGGGAAAATTTGACAGCTTGATGTGCTGGCGTCTGTACAGCAACATTCACCAAAATAATTAGATAACATTACCTACTGAAGTTCATAAACTATGAAAACACTTGTTGACGCCACTACTTCCGGTGACCAAACATAGCGCCTGAAGCACGAGTCAAGCGACGCACCGTGGGCTCAGTGCTGCCACCTGCACCGAACCGGACGTTGGAACGTTGCTGTCGAGTCACTCGCTACCCGCATTAGACGTCACGTCGGTGGGGGGAAGGCGGTCTTTAAAAAGGTCTAGCTCAGTGGGCTGGATTGGTCGATCATAGAACGTTTGTCACTCGCTCGAACCGGTTGTCCCTAAACTTCCGCGCCGAATTAGTGGCTTCTGTTCTTTTTCGTTGCTATCACGTAACGAGCTCTGTAGTCGCCCTGACTACGACCGATCGCCGGTGGATATTAATTTATCAGCCGATTAAGATCATTTTAAAAACTGCCTTTTTCAAGGCTACTCCTATTTCTTTAACGTTCGCGTTGTGATTTAGAGTCAGTTGACCCCTTCTGGGTTAAAAACCACAGTTTCGTGGTCGCTCGGTGGATACCTTACGGTGCCAACGAAACCGAGTGGGGTGTTGACCCAAAACACCCGCTGAACCCCTTCAGGGCTAGGCAGTTATTTGGACGGGTCCCAGAATCGGCCTTGGGGGGTCTCCTAGTCGACGCTGGATGACAGTTTTCCCTCAACAGCTACACACCTAGTGTCTTTAGGGTGTCTCTACACCCTTCGCGCTAGACTGGTCAGGGCCCCGTACGCACATTAAGACTGGCGTCGGGTTACAAGCTTAGGGCTCACCCTTAGGCACTCACCTCCCTGTCTATACCCGACAGGGAGGGTACACACCCCCGGGCCTATCCACCCGGGGAGTTAGAGTTAGGGCTCTCATTGACTAATGTTTTAGTCTCCCCCCCCCCCCCATTAATAAAGATGGACGCCATCATAGTGGCGTTCGTCAAGGACGTCCTCCTAAAGGACCCCGACTTCCTCCTGAAATACGGAGAGAAATTCGCTGCTCTGCAGCAAAAGTCGACACCGGCTGAACCCGGTAGTGCCTCTCCCGACTCTGTGCCCGACTCTATGGACACAGAGGACTTCTCGGTGAAGAGGCTTCACTACCCGCCCTCCGACGTGGAGTCTCAGAACTCCACCAATTCATCTCCCTCCTCCGACGACGACGGCTTCACGCTGGCGTCAGGGAGATCAAACAAGCGTAGGAAGAAGTTCTCTTCCGCGCAATCAAAGAAAGTGGTCGCGACCGACGCGACCTCAACCCCTCCTACCCCCGCCCCCGTTCCCTTGGTTCCCCCCACCATTGCCCCCACTCCGACCGCTTCGTCCTCTCAGAAGGACTTACCTCCCAGCACCAGTGCTGAAACGTCCTCCGCCCCGAGGAAAATACCCCCTCCCCCCCCCGTGTTCATCCAGGACAAGGGAAAATGGACCGATGTGTCCAAATGGTGCGCCGATCGCAAGATTGGCTTCACCAATGCCCGATCCACCCAACAGGGGATCAAAGTACAAATCCCTACGTCGAAAGACTACAGGGATCTGACTCAACTTCTTCGGCAGAGGAACGTGTCCTTCCACACGTACTCCCTCCCCGAGGAGCGCATGACCCGAGTGGTGATCCGCAGGATCCCCAAGGAAATCGCCACCGATGACATCAAGGCGGACCTGGAAGCCCAAAAGGTTCCAGTGTCCGAGGTGCACCGCATGCACCGTTCCAAGGGCCAAGTCGCTTACGACATGGTCCTAGTAGTATGCCCCCCTTCCGAGGGCCGCCACCACCCAATATTCTCCATTAAATCTATCTGCAATCTCACGGGGATCGAGATTGAAAAGCCATGGAGGAGCGGCATTGTGGGTCAGTGCCACCGCTGCCAGCTCTACGGCCATTCCCAGCGCTTCTGCCACGCAACACCCAGGTGCGTCAAGTGCCTGGGCGCGCACGGCACTGAAAACTGCCCCCGACCAAAAGACCGCACTCTGTGCACAGAGCCGCCCAGCTGTGTGCTATGCGGCGAATCAGGCCACCCGGCCAATTACCGGGGCTGCTCCAAAGCCCCTAAATCCTCTTCCCCCAAATTGGCCAAGCGTGCAGACGCCCGCCAACTTAGAGAAACCCCCTCCCAAGGGACCACGACCACACTGCCAGCACGACTAAGCCCTCAAAGGACTAGCCCCTGGAATCTGTTGAACCACCAAAGAGCCTTCCCAGCTCTGATGGCCACATCAGTCCCTCCCCCACCCACTCCCGCTAGGATGGACCCTCGTCTCATCCGCTCCACCGCGCCCACCACCGCGCCCCCCGCTACCCCTGCGCCCATCGAAATGGCCGCTGCGCCCACTCCAGTGGCCGCTGCGCCCACTCCAGTGGCCGCTGCGCCCACTCAAATGGCCGCTCCCGCCGCCTACACTGCGGCCCCGGTCCCAACTGTCGGTCCTAATCCAATGGACTCATTCAACATCATAGCAGGCACATTCACGGCCTTCATGTCCCCCCGCGCCAGGAAAATGGCAAGCGAACTTCTCGCTGCCAGAAACTCCTGCGACCTGAACAGGATACAGGCAATCTACAATGCCTATCCTGACATCACCCGGATCCTCACCTCCTTCACTGCTCAGCCCAACAATGGATAGAGGAATCACTTCACGAACCAAACTCCGATCCCTAAACCTGGCCCATTTCAATGCCAATGGCATCCAAGGTCAAAGAGATGAGATCGCCACCTTCCTGCGCGACCATCAAATTGACATCTTCCTCGTCCAAGAGACTTTCCTCAAGCCTCATCACCGAAACCCTTCAATTGCAAACTATCGCATGGTTCGCAATGACAGGGTGCGTTGCCACAACGGAGGCACACTCATTTATTACAAAAAGGAACTTTACTGCATCCCAATAGATCCTCCCCCACTCTCACGACTTGAAGTGTCAATCTGCCGGCTAGGCATGTCAGGGCACCAACCGATCACTCTGGTTTCGGTCTACCTCCCCCCATCGTCGACAGAGAACTTCCAACTCTTCTCTAACGACCTCTCCACGCTCCTAGGCTTGAGTGACTCCGTTATCATAGCGGGCGATCTCAACGCAAAGCATCACGCCTGGAACAGCACCAGGATATCGACCAGAGGCAAACAGCTGTTTGACCTTTCTCCCATTCTAAATTTCGATGTCATCGGACCGACGAGTCCTACTCATTTCCCACACAACCCCAACCATACCCCTGACGTCCTCGACGTGGCACTTCTAAAGAACGTCAACCTACGGTTGACCGACATAGAAGTGGTACAAGAGCTCTCCTCAGACCACCGACCAGTCATCATCAAAATGGCCCCCCGCATTGGTCTCCCCGACCCCAACCAACCTCCTCAAACTAAAGTGGTAACGGACTGGAGGAAAGTAAGCGAATGCCTGAAATCCACCACATCCCCCCACTTAGACTCCATCCCCGATCAGTTCAACTCTATCGCGGACACGACGGCGGCGATCGACTCGCTCACGGAACACGTACAGTCAGTCCTGAACGACTGTTCAAGGGAAATTCCAGAGATGGACGACCATCGCTGGAAGTTGCCTGACGACTTGCGTGAACTGGTGAACGAGAAGAACGCGGCTGTCCGTGCCTACAGCAGCTTTCCATGTGGCCCAAACAAAGCCCATATGCGTTACTTACAGAGAACTGTGAGGACTCGCATATCGGAGTGGCGTGAAGTCAAATGGAATAAGACGCTGAGCGATCTTGAACCCAATCACCAGGCCTTCTGGGAACTCCAAAGGAGACTTAGATCTCGAGACATCACCTCCATGCCCCCACTGACCCGCCCCGACAATACCGTCGCCTTTGACGACGAAGACAAGGCAGAATGCTTGGCTGACAGCCTCGAAGCCCAGTGTACACCCAGCTCCCTACCCGTAGACCAAGCTCACCTCTCTGAGGTCGACGCGGAAGTCGAGCGTAGAGCCTCCCTCCCTCCAGTAGAAGACCCCGAAAATCCTCTACCCCCCGTCACTCCAGACGAAGTACAGGACATCATAAAGGGTCTCATTCCTAAGAAAGCCCCCGGTTCAGATGGAATCACCAATAGAGTGATTCAACTCTTCCCTGCCCAATTAATTGTGCTACTGGCCACCATCTTCAACGGTGCCATGAGCAACAACATTTTCCCACAGAAGTGGAAGGAAGCCACAGTCATTGGCATTCCCAAGCCCGGCAAGCCCAAGTCGGAACCTACGAGTTACCGTCCCATCAGTCTGCTCAATGGACTAGGCAAGATCTACGAGAGGCTTATTTATAAGCGTCTTAGAAACTATGCCGAAACCAAGGGCCTAATCCCAAACGAACAATTCGGTTTTCGAACCCAACATTCTAGCGTGCAGCAAGTCCACCGCATCACCGAACATATCCACGCAGGGATCCTGCGTGGATACTTGACAGGTGTGATATACTTCGACATAGCAAAAGCTTTCGACAAAGTCTGGCACAATGGCTTATTATATAAGCTATACAAACTCGGTGTGCCCGACCGTCTCGTGCTCATCCTTCGAGACTATTTGTCGAACCGCACCTTCCGCTACAAAGTAGAAGGAGCTATATCCTCTCCACACCCGATCCGAGCAGGAGTCCCCCAGGGCTCTGTGCTCGCCCCGCTCATATTCACGCTGTACACCAGCGACATCCCAACAAATAGAAAGACCCAGTTGGCTCTCTTCGCAGACGACACTGCCATTCTGTACACTGGCCGCAGCCTAGTCGAGATCTCTCGCATCCTCCAAAACACAGTCAACAAACTCGCTGACTGGTTTAGGAAGTGGAGAATAGAAGTCAACCCCGACAAAAGTCAAGCGGTTCTCTATTCGAAACCGCGACACAAACCCATCCCCCCCCGACCTATCACCATGTTCGGCAAGCCGATCCCTTGGGAGAAGCAAGCCAAATATCTCGGTGTTATCCTCGACAGGCACCTCTCCTTCTCAGAGCACATAAAGGCGGTTCGCTCGCGCGCCGCCTTCGCTCTCGGTAGCCTCCACTCGATGCTCAACGCACGCAGCAAATTGTCACTCAAGTGCAAATTGCGTATCTACACAGCGTGCATTCGCCCAATCATGACATATGCCTGCGTAGTTTTTGCTCACGCAAAGCCCCACCACATCCATAGGATGCAGACCCTCCAAAACCGTTTCCTCCGAAAGGCTACGGGAGCCCCTTGGTTCGTCAGAAATGAGATCCTCCATGTCGATCTCAAAATCCCCACTATCCACCAATTCATGAAGCGCCTTTCCAAGCACTTCTTCGATTCCGCCCCCAACCATCGAAACCCGCTGGTTGTCGAGGCCGCCAGATATACTCCCTCCCAAATTAGTAAATTCCGCCGTCCAAGGCATGTTCTCACCGACCCAGATGACCCCATAACCCTCCTCCAAGAGAGCAGTAGGGCAACCAGCACGCTTAGGAAAAACAAGTACAAAAAATCGACATACCGGCCTCGCCGACGAGGTCCCTCGCGACGTCCCCCAGTAAATGCCCCCCACCGACCCTTGCTCGATGTAGTGCCAGCCCGCGCCGCAGCTGAGCCTGTAGATTTAAATTCCCGACTCTGACCTCTGAGTTTGTTTCGGCATTTCTTCTCAGAGTAGTCATTTAGGAAATGCCGGCCCCATCGTTCGTTAAATAATCAAAATTCGATCCAGCCTGTCCCGACTTGCTGCCCTCCCCCAGCGACGCCCTAAGCCGAGGCTCGTACCCCACAGGGGGTGCCCTTAGCGTGTAGTCGCTTAGTTTATTTAGTTAGTTTTAAGCCCCTGGCTGGAGGCTTTGAGATCTCTCAAGGCAGCCGCAGGATTGTCCGGTTAAGTAGTCACGACCTCTCAAGGTCAACTACGAGATGCCATATTCAAAAAAAAAAAAAAAAAAAAAAAAAAAAAAAAAAGGGCTGGATTGACTTGTGGCTCGCGCTTCGTCGGATCAATAACATTTATACTGTGCAGTGTGCATTATTGTTAAATATTTAATGTAATTAATAATTAGTAGTGAATTAAAAGTGATTAAGTATAGCGATCTATTTGTTTGTGCTAGCAGACTGTGTCCAAAGTAGATTCAACTTACACACTGAATATTGCTTTATCGAAAAGATAGGATAGTTTACCAACTGCAAATAAGTTTAAAATCAATCTAAGGGCTGATTTTTTCATCGCCAGATAACTTTTATTCGAGGAATAAAATTGACGTTTGACAGTTTTTGTATGAAATAACTGTCAAAATTTCAAAATTATTCCTCGAATAAAGTTATCAGATGATTGAAAAATCAGCCCTTAATATTAGGTCCTTACATATGAAATTAGCGTTCTGTCGTACTGACCACTTTGATCTGAAATATCTCCTCTTTGGTTAAGAATTCCAAATTCAAAGGAGACGTTCAATAAATGTATGGGACTTGGTACAAAAATAATTGAAAATTTAAACAGCCTTCTAAGCTATATAGGCTGAAAGAGGGTAATTATTCTTATGTTTTTGGGCTTTTAATTTTTTTTTACAGCCCCCCGTTTTTTTTAAAACAAGTGTTGAAAAATAAAATGCTTGCAACACTAACTACAAGAATAATTTTATTTTAGGGTTCGCAGCCCTGTGGCAAATGACGTGACAATGACAATGTCAAGAATGTCAGACTCAGACGGCTTACCGACATCGTCGTATTCCGTTGTTCGTAATTTCGTTGTGCTTGTGCTTTGAGTGTTGTGCTGCTGTGTTCTTTCTTCCATTAATCCATTTGACCTTTGCATCTGCCCTATGGACTCCGAACCCTCTTTTGTGACCGACCTACCGCTTGTGTTTACTGGACCACTGATATTCTTGGTGATTTGGATTATTGCTAGGTTAGAAAACAATGGCTTTATGTATTAATTGCCATGTTATCCTGCGACCTGACCACTTGCAGCATGAATACCATGCTGTAGACCTAAGTCTAGAGCTAGCCTTGATAATTGAAGAATGGTGCGGCCGTGAGGTTAGTTATTTTTTACATTTGCATTTATGTAATCTCGTTGTAAACAATTATCCTTTTATATTTAAGACTCATTACTACATTCTATAGTGTATTTTTTTTTTTTAACGTGGCTTTTCCCAGTCAGTGTACGAGTATGTGTTTCACAGAATTCATTAACTTTTACTATATATTTTTTTCAATTGCTGAAATAGTCAATATTCTTATAATTATTTGAATTACAGATTACTGAAAATGACCAGTTATGCGAAGAATGTGTTCACCTGGTAGCACAAGAAGCGAATAATCGTTTTGAAAATTCCATGAGCACATCTAATTCACGCATGCTTGCATGCATATCTTGTGGCATTTCATTAGCTCAACGCTCAGGAAGACGTCGTCGCAAATTACCAGAAGGATCTGATGTGAGGAATTATATAGAAAACCAAATATTTCCCCGACAGGTAATAAAAGTTTTAGTTGTTTATTACTTTACCTATATAATAATAGACTTTTGTAATATTAATACATTCATTTCAATTACAGGTCCCAAATGAAGCTTGGGCATGTAATGCTTGTTGGATGGGAGCTTATAATAATACACCCCGGTTACGAACGCGACCTCTTATATCTGTGGAACCCATTGAATTTGAAGTACCAGTGGTTTCAGTTCAAGCAAATGAAGAGTCAGTTCTAGAACAACCAAATGTTGACTCAGTTCCTCCATCGAGTTCTGTAACTGTGCCAAGCTCTGAAACAGAATCTTGGGCTGATCAGATGCCTAACATTCGACCTCCAGTTGACACAATCAACTTATCTTCCTATGCTCGCACATCAGAGACACCAGGGCACTGTTTTGTACCAGACTGTGTGAACCCAGAACGCCTTCGAGTTCCTCGCTATTTAAAAAGATCAATCTTGTGTCAATATAAAATATATATCACTGAAAATGCTAGGGTGTGTCATGAACATTCAACGCTGTATAACTGGGACATTCTAAATGAATTTGATTTTATACCAAGTTTTGACAGCATTCAAATTGAAAATGTTTTGGATTTATTGTGCACTACACCAGCTGGTTGTGTACTCAATTTTGAAGATATTGAAAACACCTCCGACAGACTGTGCCATTATTGGACTGGCCTTACAGTAGCTAACTTTTTATTATTATTTAACAGTATTGTTCAGATGCAGGCAATTTGTAACAAGGCTAAAACTGCTCTTGGCATGTATCTAGTAAAATTAAGAACAGGGGAATCATTTGCACGTATGGCCAGTCTTTTTTTAACCTCTAAGGGTACAGTGTCAAATTATGTTAAAAAGGCAAGGGATTGCCTAAGCAATTATTATGTGCCTTTACATTTAGGGGTTGGTCATTTGACTCGAGAACAACACAGTGCCCGTAATCTTTTGATACCCCAGGGACTTTTTGGAACAAACGATAATAATCCAATAGTAATCTGTGATGGGACCTATATATATTTGCAAAAATCTTCAAATTATTTGTTTCAAAAAAAGACATACAGCTTACATAAATACCGCAATCTGGTTAAACCATTTTTGATGGTGACTTGCGATGGCCACATTGTTGATGCCTTTGGACCTTATGCCGCAACACAGTCAGATGCTGATATTATGAAAAACTTATTTCAAAATGAAAACTCACCACTAAGGTCTTATTTTAGGCAAAATGATATTTTCATTTTAGATCGTGGCTTTAGAGATGCTATTGGTTTGTTAACTTCGTTGGGGTACTCAATTCATAAACCTGAGGGTTTAGATGTAGGTGAACGACAATTGTCTGTTTTAAAAGCAAATAAATCTCGCCTGGTTACTTTGTGTAGGTGGGTGGTAGAAGTTGTAAATGGTCGATTCAAACGGGATTTCAAAATATTCAGGGCCGATTATTTTAATTGTGCTTCTAGAAACCTCATGACTGATTTCAAAGTTGCAGCAGCTATTCTTAATAGGTTTCATCCCGTTATAGTCGACCATCCGGATGCCGAGTCAATTTTAACTAGAGCCCTAGAAAGATTCCATATGCCAAATACATTAGCTGATTATGTCATTGAAGAAAATATTAACAGACGTCGAGTCAATTTTGTTTTAAAAGATGGCCAGCTCCCTCATTTAAATGTGTTCCCTGTGATGGAAATGAGAGATCTTATTTTATTTGCATTAGGTATTTACCAAATAAAACAGGCAAGATCATACTATGGGGAACACATTCGAGAAAATGGTACGTTTATAATTGAAGTTGACACCAATCTACTAGAACATTCGAGTAATTCATTTTTGTTAAGGGGAAGAATAAGGTCTCGCCACCAAAGCAATAAAATATACTATACATATATATTGTTGAATTTAAATAGTAGTAGTACAGATTGGTGTCAGAGAATTGCTGGATATTATTGCAGTTGCATTATTGGCAAGCGTACCGTCGGGAGCTGTGCACATGTTATGACCAGTGATCGGAGTAGGTAGATTGAATTGGGGTCATTGATCCGAAACGTATATATTAATATGGACATTCCTCCGGAAATTCGGAATTGGTTGATTATTAAAAAAAACCGGAACTTAGGTTGGAGTTGTATTAAAATGAGCTATATCTTATTCTTCATTTTTTTACATTTTTTTACGGCACACATTCACGATTTGACACAACCCAACGACCAACCAGGGATCATGGGTGGTGCACTAACCGGTTATCGAAGCAATGCGTACGCCCACTGACGACATGACGACTTCGGTTCGTAAAGTGCGCTTCTTTGTTTACTGTGTTGTGAAAACGTTACGTGAAAACAGATACATAATAAATTAATTTAGTTTTAATATCTTCCTTTATTTTTTTTATTTATTTTAGAATTGAGTAGTAATAATATCACTACCAACAATAACAATATTTAATTAGATCCGGAAATTATTTATTTATTAATCACAAAATGCACAGCTCTGAAATTTTATCTTAAGATATATAAGCTAGTCTTACAGCCAATTACGGATTTACAATTTAATAACTATACAATACATGCAGCAGAAACAAAAATACAGCATGAAATAATAATCAGGGCGAGCGAAGCGAGCCCTGCTATATCCCACAACCTGAGCATTTTGTGGTACACTTTACGGAAAAACTATTACGCCTATTGATTTGTGCTTTAACATTATAATTTCTATTTATATGTAGATGTGTTATCAGTAAAAAAAATAATAATTTAAATTACGAAAAAAATTATTAAAAAAAACTGCCTTAAAGATTATTACCACGCAGAAAAACGACGCGAGCCCTCACAAAGCTCTGCTTTTAGCTAGTAATATAAATATAATAAATAAATAAATAAAATATAAATTTAATTTCCGGAAATACCGGAATTACTTTCCGGGAAAACGGCTTATCCATGTTATTCTTTCTGTGGGCATTTGTGATACAAGTACCAAAAATCAATCTACCTAGTCCGATCACTGGTTATGACCCTTGTTTGGTATTTGGGATGGGCACGGCACCAGGAAAATACCATTCAACCACCAGCAAGCTTCTTAGATAATATTTTAGTGAGAGATGATGTAGAAAATGAAGAAGAATAAAGCATAAATATTTAATTAACTGTTTTTTATTTCTTTTATCTAGCGACTGCCATCTGACCTCTGTTAAACAGTATCCAGGGGGGGCACACTTAGCACTGTCATCAATTTCCATAGACGACAGCGACATCTGCAGTTTGGTGGGTTAACAAAACTTGGCAGCCATCTTGCTTTGTTTGTCAAATTGTCAAACAAATGTCATTGTCGCCGGCGCCCATCCGCCATTGTCAACTCCGGCTTTCCCGACGTTGATGCGCTTCCCGAAATCTCGAGTTTATCTCAGCTAATTCCTGTTATATTTGTTACTTGTTCCTGTTATTTGTTTTGTTAAGTTTTGTTTTTAATTCATAATATTGTTATCACTTTGTTTTTCGTTGATCATTTTTGTTGTTTTGTTATCATGAGTGAACTCCGAAGAAGATATTGTATTTTTGGCTGTGATGCTTTAGGTAAGTGTTTATTATCGTACCGTAACGTATTATCTTTAATATAAGCAAGAAAAAGTTTTGTTATTTTCCAAAATTTAATTTAATTTATCCATAGTTGGATATTCATGAATTTCGTTCCATTTTCAGTTACATATGGTGTACCTCTTCACCGCTTCCCAAACCCGGACAACCGCCCTGATTTGTTCGCTGCTTGGATAGCGGCTGTTGGCAGCAAGATTACAGAAAGTGACTGTACAAAGGTGTACAAGAACAAAAGAATATGTGATCACCATTTTGATCCCACATTCAAGACAACTGGAGGTCATCTTATTTGTTCAGCAATACCAACAGTTAATTTGAATCGTAAGTAGAATTAAATTAGCTCAATATTTGCGAGAAAACAAAATTTATTCACACATACAAATTAATTCAGATTGGCAATTGATTGGTTGTACTTGTCAGATAAGTAACATAAAAGTACTCTTAAAATTGTGGAATAAACAAAGATTTAGGATCTATTATTTATTTTCGCATTTGAACCAAATCCCTGTAAGACTACTGAGCTGTACAAGTGAGTTGTCAAGTGACGCAGCAAAACTTTAATTGTGTCTCCACTCTTACAGACTAGGTTTTTAAAAGTTTAATAATGAAAAATTTAATCTAAAGACTATTTTAATGTATGTATGGGAAACCATCCAACCAACTGGTGACAATATTGCAATTTATGTTACAGGTGTTAAGCAAACAATCAGTACCTTTGTGGAGACAGACCATAGCTACTGTCAGCCTAGAAGAGAATCTGTTCATGCTAGACCTATGATTGATATCACCAACCTACCTGGTCCATCCAGATCCAGACCTTCAACTGCTGTTGATTCTACAGAATTCTCAGCGCCATCGGGATCTAGCCATGCTCACACACCATTAATGAAATTTGATGAAGGTACTTTGTTTTTTTTAACACTATTATTACAAGTAAACTGGTGTGGTGTGTTTAGCCTAGCAAGGTCAGAATGGGCACAAGATAGAGATATTAGAAAGGCAACAAGGGAAGGGAGGCCTTTGCATTTTGTAGCCAAAAGTATATCCCAGTGTCGGCACTGGGATATACTTTTGGCTACAAAATAACAACCAACTTTTTATTTATAGATTAACTTACCATCCATTTACACATATTTCATACAATTTAGCAAATATACCTGAACATTTTAAGTATGTATGTTTTTAAATTTTAAATTTAATCTTTCAGGTAAAACTTTTGAGTATCTGCAGAAAAAGGCTGAAACGCAGTGTGCCAGAAAAGCAAGACAAAAGCAAAATGAAGTAAGGAGATTGCGCCAAAAAGTTAAAACTTTAAAGTTGCGCATTAAACAAGCTAAAATCAAAAGTGCTAACAGGGATTTTGAAAAGTTATCTCGTAACATGTCCGAGTCAGCAAAATTATTTACTCGAATGCAATGCATAGAAGGACGGAAGAAAAAGAAGGGGCATCGATTTACTCAGGAAGAAAAGATTTTATCGCTTTCAATTTTTAAGAAAAGCCCTAAAGCCTATAAGTTAATGTGTAAACATTTTACTTTACCTTCTAAAAAAGTCCTGAAGTCATTGCTTGCTCAAATAAAATTGACTCCAGGCATAAATGAAATTGTTTTTAAAGAGTTAAAGTCCACAGTGTTGAAAATGTTGCAACAAGATCGTCTGTGTACGTTAGTATTTGATGAAATGTCCATAGCTCCCCAAATCCATTACAATGTATACACAGACGATCTTGTAGGTTTTGAGAACTATGGGAACTGTAAGACGCAAAATTTTGCCAATCATGTTTTGGTGTTCATGGTCAAAGGGGTAAGGAAAAATTACAAACAACCAGTAGCTTACTACTTTACACAAACTTTAAAAACATCAAAACTTAAAGAAATTTTAATAGATGTTATAGCTAACGTACTAGCTACTGGTTTAAAGATAATCGCAACTGTATGCGACCAAAGCTCGGCAAATGTAAGCACTATAAATAGCTTAATCTCTGAAGCCAAAACTGCATATTTGCAAGCAGGAAAAGAATGGCGACAGGACATAATTAATGTTAACAATCATGAAATAATCCCGTTGTTTGATGTTCCCCACTTGTTGAAAGGAATTAGAAACAATTTATTAAATAAAGAAATGCATTATATGCACGAAAATGTGTTAAAAATAGTAAAGTGGGAATACTTTCAGCGGGTTTTTGAAGCCGACAAGTCGCATGGAGAGTTGCGTATGCTGCCCAACTTGACCAATGAACACATAGATCCCGGCAAAATAAAAAAAATGAGGGTGAAAAATGCGGCTCAAGTATTAAGTTACAGTATGGCAGTTGCTACAGACAATGTTATTGTAAGAGGAGATTGTCCCTCAGAATGTCGGGATCTAATACCATTTTTATTATTAATTGATAAATTATTTGACTCATTTAACGCGTCATCTTTTACGCCGCCAAATGGCAAAATATACAGAGCTGCTGTAAAGCGAAATTCTCCTCATCACACGTTATGGCAAGATGCATTAAAAATGTTAAAAACCGCCAAATTTATTGTGAAAAAAAGTGATGAGGAGAAAATTGAAAAATCTGTACCAACTTTAAATAATTTGATTCGAACAATCGAAGGTTTTAAATCGATTTGGCAATTATTATCAAAAAAATATTCCTTTGACGCAATGCTGACACGTAATTTTAACCAAGACCCACTCGAAAATTTCTTTGGAAGTGTTCAAAGTTTAGGTGCTCGAAATGTTATGCCCAACTGTGTGGGATTTGAGGGAGCATTTAAAACTTTATTATTAAATAATTTCAGCACAAATCATTCGGTATATTCCAATTGCGAAGAGGATTCTAATGAATGTCTACAATCCCTCTCCTTTTTCCTCAAAAATAAAGAAAAAAGTATTGCTCCCTTACAATCCCAAAGTATTGTAATTGATCAGCCTCTGAACGTTATGCAAAATACAAGAAACATTTCTGATTCAGGGGCTGATCAAAGAACTTATGTCTGCGGGTGGGCCTTGACGAAGTGTCTACAAAAAGTCGTCAAGGGTTGTAAAAATTGTAAAAGCAAGCTACTAGGCAATTCAGACAATGAAATGTACAAGTACACACGTGCCAGGGAATATTGCCAAAATAAGAAGTGGCTTTGCTATCCCTCTGACTGTCTAGTAGCTTGTTTTCAGGAAATACAAGAAACAACTGTTGCATTTTTAAATAATGATTGCCACAAAAAGAATATCAAAGAAAGAATAAAAACCTTCATTGATATATTCACCGATTTTAGTTTTATAGATTGTGAAATGCATCGAGACAAAGTAAAACAATGTTTTGTTGACACATCCATAAATATAATTATTTATAGTTGGTGCAGGTCTATTAATAGAATATTAGAAGGTAAAATCACCTACGAAGGTGAGGATACTACAAAAAAAGCAGCTCAAACTTATTATAATAAACATAAAACATATAAATATTAATATGTTTGATATTATTAAAAGGACATTATTCTGAACTTTACGTGTTTTTTTTTATTTAGGTTAAAACCCTGATTGTGACCCTAATAACATTCGCTACTCAAGTAAGTATGCATAGATGCATACCTATAGATGGGTGTATATTTATTAGAGCCTTAGTTCACCCACCAAACTCAAGGTGGCAGCACTTTCCATACATGCATATTTTACCACAGAGTTGCTACTCTTTTCCTATATAGTTACTCTACTCTTTGACAGTATCTGGGCAATACCAAATCAAACAAGTTTGATCACAGATAATAAAATAGCACAAAAAGGAACCGCAAGTACGGATAATATATTCCTTGAAGCAAATCATGATATTATTGTGTATCATATAATTTTCCTCTATGTTGCTTATATATAATAAAATATGTTCCTAGATTGAGTGGGTAAGGTCCTATAAAAAGGCTACTAGCAGCTGCTTGGGTTTGCGATGCTTAGGAGCTGGCAAGTCATAGGTATCATGAGTCTTCTACCACAGTGAACCCTACTACACTATAGATTATGGACTTTCTACACCTCTTCATTGAGTTTTTATTTTAAAAGAGAGAAATTATCATAGAAATGAGTAGCTATGTACATACTTGTACTTTATAATTAAGTACATCAGTACATTTCTGGACTTGTACCTGGTACCAGCCAGTCACAGAGTACAAATTGGTAATTATAATAGCCAGTAGCCCAGTAGCCAGCCAGTGGTTGGGTGTTCTTTACTTTTTTTCATTTCGACGTTATTCTGACATTTACAGATTTCACATTTTTTGATACGTTTTGATATTGCATTATCATGATAATCAATATTTTTTGTTTCAATTTCATGGAGCTGCAGCTAAAATTATAATAAAATCTCAAAGTATTTAATAGAAACGGAAACTTTAGCCACATTTAAAATAATTACATTGCATAGAAATGAATAAATAAAGGCTATGTGCGTTTTGTTTGTACTGACACATTTTTCAGTTTTTTACAAAAACGGGCGCCTGAAAAAATCATATCTTACTATAATCGAGTAGCTTAATAAATAAGCTTTCTAACAAGGTACAACACATTAGCGTTTAAAAATCTTCGGAATATTGTACCACTTTTGACCTCTCCTTTATACATTTATTTAGCTGGTACATTTGAGTTTTGAAAACTGTCATTCATTTGTTTTTTCCTCATTATTTTTTTCTTTGGCGTCGCTTATTACCTCACAATGGAAAACATGAAATATCGGTATATTTACGAGTACGAGTTCTACCATGGCACCAGTGCTACAGAAACAGCTCGAAGGATTAATGATGTGTACGGCGCTGATGTAGCAAAAGAAAGCATGGTACGCTTTTGGTTTCAACGTTTTCGTTGAAATTTCGACCTTCAGAACCAACCCCGTCGACGGCGGGAGACCAAAGTGGAAAATGAAGAATTAAAGGCTATTGTGGAAGCGGATCCATCCCAAAGCACTTCAGAGATAGCTGCAGGCTTCTGGGTAAGTGATAAAACTGTATTAATCCCTTGAAGCAAATCGGGAAAATAAAAATCTTGAACGATGGGTGAGGTACCCATCGTTCAAGATTTTTATTTTCTTTATTATTATTCTTTATTATTATTATATTTTTTATTATTATTATATTTCTTTCTTTATTATTATTATATTTTTATGAATTGAGAGAATCGAACTTGCAAACACGCGTCGACTGCTGTGTTACTTTGCTCAACCGACACAATAATGAAGGGATTTTAAATCGAATCATTACTTGTGATGAAAAGTGGATACGGTACGATAATCGGAAGCGCTCGTCGCAATGGCTGAACCCTGGAGAACCAGCCAAATCCTGCTCTAAACGAAAATTAATTCAGAAAAAGTTACTTGTGAGTGTTTGGTGGACTAGCGCCCGTGTCGTTCACTATAGCTTTCTAAAATCTGGCCAAACGATTACGGCAGATATCTATTGTCAGCAACTGCAAACCATGAAGGAAGAACTAGCTGCTAAACAACCGAGATTGGTCAATCGCTCTAGGCCACTGCTGCTTCACGACAACGAAAGACCACACACTGCACAACAAACAACCACTAAGTTAGATGAGCTACAATTGGAATGTCTGCGACATCCACCGTACTCCCCGGACCTTGCTCCAACAGATTTTTTCCGGAATTTGGAACAACTTTTTACAAGGAAAAAAATTCAACTCCGATGCGGAGTCCAAACCGCCTTCAAAGAGTTCATTGATTCTCGACCCCATGGTTTTTTTAGTAAAGGGATCAATGAACTACCTATGAGATAGCAAAAGTGCATAGATAACAACGGTGCATACTTTGATTAATTAAATATATTTTACAAAAAAAATTGACTTTATATTCCTCCTGTACAAAACGTCAATTTCATAATATGTAAGGACCTAATATATACATATTGTTTGTATTGTAACTACAAATTTACGGTTTTCGGATTTTTTTTCTTTACTTGTTGTTCATGACATTGCTTCTTGCCAAATTTCATAATTCTAGGTTGGCGGGACGTACCTACCCTAAGTATAGGTTTTGATTCCCTTGCGAGTGCATAAACGGAAGATAAACGCCTATATCTTTTGATTGCGTTGACTTAGTTTGATTTTTTCACTGCTTCAAAGGATTGGAGCCCTGAGTATTTGATATTAATTTCAGCTTGTTTACTTGCTGTAAAATGGGTCTTGTTGACAGACGGACAACGAAGTGATCTTTTAAGGGTTCCGTTTTTCCTTTTGTGGACCCTAAAAATGAATAGAAAAACGTATTTTTCCGGAATATATGCCTTTTTATGAATCAAAACCTATACATAGGGTACTTCCTGTTAACCTAGAATCATGAAATTTGGTAAGAAGCAATGTCATGTAACACAAATAAAGGAAATAATCCAAAAACCGTAGTTACTTTATAAAAAACATTGTTTGCTGATTATTTTGTGATTACAAATTCACGGTTTTCGGATTTTTTCCTTTAAATTATTCGAGACACAATTCTCGTGGTAAACTACACACATCAAAAGTGTCTAGGGATCAACATATATTTTTGCAATAACTTTTCTCCTGATTGATATTAATTAAAATTTTCTTTAAGGATTCATCAAATAAAGTGTTTTCGTTTGTCACAGTAACGATAAACCAAGTCACCTTTGCATTAATAAAGAAATTTGCCATTTTCCTAATAAAGGGATTTTTGACATTTGAACCACTAACATTAAAGTTCGAAAAAAAGACTGAAATAACAGTTTTCTTTAAAATTTTATTGGGTAACTTAAACAATTAATAATCCGTGTTTCTACCGCGAACACTAACAACACAAGAACATCGGTTTGGCATACTCAAAATGAGTTCATCCAAATCACGCTGTGGAATGGCCGCCCATGTTCGTTGCAACAACAAAAAAAGGTCTTCTTGCGACTGGATACCCTCCATATATTCGGCAGAGCTCTTCTTTGTAGCATATCCCATGCATGCTCAATCGGGTTCAAGTCTGGCGACTGAGCAGGCCAGAGCAGGACATTGATGTTAGCTGCGGCGAGAGTCTGTCTTAAAACTCTTGCGGTGTGCGGTCGTGCATTATCATGCATTAACTGAAATAAGGGACCGATTTGCACTTGTAGAGGAACGATGACGTCAGATACAATCGTCTCAGCATAAATTTGAGCGTTGAGGTTGCCTCTGATCCAAATCAACTCAGTTCTTCCGCCGATCCAAATACCCGCCCATACCATGATGGTTCCACCACTATAAGGATGGACTTCCTGGCAGGATTTTAATCGCTGTTGGCGTCCAGGGGTTCTCCAGTGTCGTATACGTCTTGTATCCGGTCTCATACCAAAACGAGACTCATCAGAAAAGCACACGAAACGCCATTGTTCTTCTGCCCAATTTCTGTGTTCAAGAGCCAATTGATATCGAATCCTACGATTGTGCATTGCTATAGGTGGTACCCGTAGCGGTCTTCGGGAATGAAGGTTCACTTCATGCAAGCGGTTTCTGACTGTTTGGTCGCTAATTAAGTTCCCTGAAGAGTGATGAAGCCTCACGGCTAACATCATGCCGGTTATTGTTGGAGCTCTTCGAGTTAAGATTTGAATGTATCGGTCTTGTCTCCGTGTGGTGCAGCGATACCGTCCTCCATGGCGCTCAGCCACGGTACCAGTGCTTCGGTAACGTGTCCAAAGTCGACTGATAACACTCTGACTTGTATTCAGAGTTAAAGCCACAGTACGTTGCCGGGAACCAGCTTCTATCATTCCCACGGCTCTGAGCATTTCTTCCCTGCTTAAATGACGTCGCCGCTCCATAATAACGTTGGTTTTAATCAGTAGTAGGGAAACAGTAGCACTAATAATGTCTTCAATGCGTTGTATGTTTTTATAGGGAAAATATTGACAGCTGATTTTCATCTTTTACTCGAATTTGATTAACAGTTCCTGTTTCAAATTATGAAATGCACCAAAAAGGATCCATATAAATTTATAAAATCATAAATTTATTACAAAGCCACATCTCAATCTCAAGAAATCCGCATAAAATGCTTGATCCCTAGACACTTTTGATGTGTGTATTTACATATCTACCTTGTACGGAACCCTCGGTGCGCGAGTTCGACTCGCACTTGACCGGTTATGTTTTTGTTTGGCACACTTTCACATTTAGCCCAAAAATGTATGCACGATGAATGATTTCTTTTGCTTATGAATTATGTTTTAGAATTTTCTACCGTGTACCTACTACTTAGGTGAAAAGTAAAACGACTCCTTTTTTAGGGTTCCGTAGTCAACTAGGAACCCTTATAGTTTCGCCATGTCTGTCTGTCCGTCTGTCCGTCCTCGCTTAATCTCTGTGACCGTTAGCACTAGAAAGCTGAAATTTGGTACCAATATGTATATCAATCACGCCGACAAAGTGGTAAAATAAAAATTGGAAAAAAGTATTTTATTAGGGTAGCCCCCCTATATGTAAAGTGGGAAGTGATTTTATTTTAATTTCAACCCTAACGTGTGATATACTGTTGGAAAGGTATTTAAAAATGAATAGGGGTTTACTAAAATAATTTTTTGATATTGTCAATAATTTCGGAAATAATCGCTCCAAAAGTAAAAAACAATGTGTCCCCCCCCTCTAACTTTTGAACCATAAGTTTAGAAAATATGAAAAAAATCTGCAAAGTAGAACTTTATAAGGACTTTCTAGGAAAATTATTTTGAACTTGATGGAAACAACAGTTTTTGTACAAAAAAGACAAAAAGTTGTACAAAATAATTACTGGACTAAGTTTGTAGTATAATCGTATATGCAAGCATTTTTTTAACTTCGTTTACATATTTTATTATCCTGGACGTATCCCTTTGTGTTTGCGCTAAAAACCGTCACGAGTCGGAGCGCCTGCCGCGGAGCGTGCAATGTTGCACCCTTAACGTTGTAACCCGTAACCCGTGTTCGCGCACGTACCCACTACCGGGAGCAGTTGCAGGAGCGCGGAGCGCTGCTGGAGCGCGAACATAATGGATACCCACTTTTAAACTCATAAGTGGGAACACTTATTGTGACGGACGGGAAACTACGGAACCCTACACTGAGCGTGGCCCGACACGCTCTTGGCCGGTTTTTTACAACTTTAGAAGGGCATTTCTCATCATGTATCATTTGTATCAACTATTGACTTAATTATGAAGGCTTTGTAACGATGGGATCCCCTCACACTGGGTATTTACACTGGATTTTGTTTTCATCCCTCGTTATACGGGGACCACCCCAACTTTTTCTCCACATCTCAAGAGACGCCTTCTTGGCGTGCTTCATGTGCAATAACACTTGCACTATGGAAGACTTTTGCGAGGCCAACGCTAACGCTGTCGAGCTGGCTGAATCCTGATCAAAGCGTATTTAAATAAACAAATGGAAACGTCAATACGACGAACAAGAGATGATCTCCATTTTTAGCGGTTTATGTGGATACACCCTTCTTTCAAATTTCATCGATACAGTGACGATAATCACCGAATAACATGGCTATATGGTATACGGGTGGGTAGACTGGCAGACGGGTAGACAAAAGGGTTACGTTTTTGCCATTTGGCTACAAAACCCAACAAAGGATGTAGGTAGGTAAGTATTTTTGGTCGGTTTCGACCACTGCGGGGAAGCCTGGCAGAGAGTGCGGTAGTGGGATACAAGCGATTGATTACTTGTCATCGGGAATCAGCTATGCATCAGAACAGTCGATGGTGATGTGGACATCACACGCTACCACATCCTTAACTATGACCATACATACATACACGCTGCATGCATATTGTATAGCTGCTGCACACAATTATATTATATTATAATACGCGGGCACGTGGGTGATAAGTGTTAACAACCTGCAATCGACAAAAAGTTGTGTTTGCGAAAGCAGTTTGCACATTAACTCACTAAGAGGCGTTTCAGATAAAACCAGATGCAGTGTTACACCATTAGACTTGCTTTTCACCAATTTTGAATACCTATTATAACATTTTTACAACATTTTGAATATGAAACATTAACTATTGGTGGATTTTCCGCTTCCTCATACAGCTAATAATTGGGGAGAGAAGGCAGCATAACGCTATACTTACATGGCATGCTCCCGATAAGAATTCTGAAACCATAGTCCGCAAGCCTGCTGTTATTAAGCCGTTTCCTGGTTAGACGCCATACTATTTGCCACGCCACAAAGTTCTGAAGCGGGTACGACAGAAACAGCGCCATCGCAAATGATAATTTCACCAACTGCGCCTTTCTGGAACAAAATCATTCCAACTGTTTTAAAATATATAACGTCATCGTCTTATCCAGTGACAAACTGACGATAATATCAATGGTCTTCTCGTGCTTTACTACACCAGACCGAATCCTAATCTCTTGTTGTGCAACTAAAATAACATAAAGAGTGAGTGCTTTTTTGCTCACAGAAAGCGCGAAGAAAGAGAAAAAAAAATTATATTTGAAGAATTACTAAATATTAATGGTTTCCGAAAACGACATTCTGAATTAGGTATTATGCTCGTCGTCGACGTTCTGAATTAGGTATTATGCTAGTCGTTGCTCAGGGACGTTCCCGCGTCACCATGCGCTCAATGATATTGTGAGGAGGGCTTTTGTGTCGGCTGATGTCCCCTGCGTGTTGGAGCCTCCGGGTCTGTGCAGGACTGACGGTAAAAGGCCGGACGGACTGACCCTGGTGCCTTGGAGGAACGGTAAATGCCTAATTTGGGACGCAACTTGCGTCAGCACTGTTGCTGCCAGCCACCTTTTTCGCACCGTCCTCTCACCGTCGGCAGCAGCGAAAGACGCCGCTGAGAGGAAGAGGGTGAAGTACACACCGTTGGTGGACCGATATCAGTTTGTGCCCATTGCTGTAGAAACCATGGGTGCTTGGGGCACTGAGGCCAGGAAGCTCATTAGTGTGATAGCCCTATCTCACTCACAAGCTCCGTGACAAAACGGGTGACTCTCGCTCCGGCTCGTTCTTGGTGCAAAGGTTAGCCATTGCCATACAACGTGACAATGCAGCAAGCGTTTTGGGCACCTTTGCGCCGGGAACAGTTCGGGGCGGGTTATTTGACTAGGTTGACTTAAGTGACTGTTATTATTAATTTATGACATTGTCACATTTAATTTATTACCTATAAGTACAGTAATAATGGCATTAGGATCATATTCATTCCTAGTTATTGAAGACATTATTGCTTACTTTGTAAAGTATTTTATTATTATAATTATTATTGTGAATGTGAAGACGATGTGGGTCATTTTATATATTTTTTATTATTCTCTCTGTTCTGTTAGTTTTTTTTTTTCATGGTCTGGAAGTTTGAGTAATTTATGTGGCCTACCCAAATGTCCTTTCTTTGGTATTATTCGTCGAAGCGTTGAGCTTCTTAAGTCTTGAGTTGAGCTGCACGATTTCTGACAAATGCGTGCACTGACTGGACAGGTCCTTTCAATCTGTGTGGTTCTTGCCTCAAAAGACCATCTCAGACATCGACCTACATGGTCTTCAAAGGCAAAGTCAAATCATTTATTTCAAATAGGCACATTAAAGGCACTTTTGAACGTCAAAACTTACAGTAAAATTGAATTGATTCTAGTCGCCCCTTCCAAAAGGTAGTTTTCGTATGGAGAAGAATGGGCAAGAAACTCCACCGTAACTCTTATAAAATGTTTTACAAGGTTTTGTATACATAATATAAATTATATGTGAAGACGATGCACCTAGAATAAAAGTCTACCCCAAAAAAATAATAAAAAGAATTAAAAATTAAGCAATTACAGGTAAATCAATAGATACATGGTGCTCACATACCGTATTTACAAATTATTTACAAATATTGGAAAAGTAGATGACCTTTCTAGAACCCTAACAAGTGAGTTACTGTAGTCACAGATTGTAAAAATCAATGTCATAAAATTTAATAAAATATAAATTAAATTAGGAACCAGTTTGATTTTGTCTAGACACTAGATTGTCCTATGGAGCAGGACCAGCATGTTTCCAAGCATTCTTATCTTGGATATAATCCTCTAATTTGTAATATCCCTGTTTACATAGTGTACTTTTAATATGAGTTTTAAATTTTCTTTCATTTAATTGCAATATGTCACAAGGTATTTTGTTGTAGCATTTAACACAGTACCCCATAAAAGATGTATGTACTTTGGATAATCTGAAAAAGGTTGATCTAATTTATCTTTATTTCTAGTATTAAAATTATGTCTATCACTTACTTTATTAAAAAGATGTTGATTTTTTCTTACATACATAATATTTTCGTAAATGAATTGGCAAGGTACCGTCATGATATTAACCTTTTTAAATAGTTCCCTAAGAGATTCGCGGCGACGTAGATTATAAATGGCTCTAACAGCTCTCTTTTGTAAAATAAAAATGGAGTCAATGTCAGCAGTCCGACCCCATAGTAAAATGCCATATGACATAATACTGTGGAAGTAACTAAAATAGACCAAACGCGCGGTTTCTACATCTGTTAACTGTCTTATCTTTCTAACAGCATATTAAGCGGCCGAGCTTAGCCGCCCCGCAATAGATGTTATATGTGGTCCCCATTGTAATTTCTCGTCTAGCGTGATTCCTAGGAAAACTGTCTGATTAATAAATTCTAGTTTTTGGCCATTCAATATGAGTTCACATTCGCTACTTCTAACATTCGGTAATGTAAACCGAATGCATTTGGTTTTTTTTTTCATTAAGTACTAAATTATTTACCGTAAACCAATCTTGGACCTGAAGAATAGAGTTATTCACGTCGTCAAGATTTCGTGCTCGTCTGTCTATCTTAAAGATCAATGAGGTGTCTTCTGCAAATAACACCATCTTCGGTTGATTTTGAAGTATTCATATAACCTGACCAAGATTATGTCTGGACTTTAAAAGAGACTGTGACCTCTGAGTTTGTTTCGGCCTTTCTTCTCAGAGTGTAGTTTAAAAAATAATATGATTGACGTGTAAAAGTGTTTGTGCAAACCTACTTAAGAAAAACTTTTTTACAAAAAAAAAACAACTGTCTTTAAAAAAAAACACTACAAAGTGCAAAATAACTTTAATTTCGGAAGTCGGTGTCGTTGGTTCTGTATTTTCGTTTTTTGACACAGACTTTTTGTGTTTATTTTGGAAGTCGGTTGTTTTTTTTTTTGTAAAAAAGTTTTAATTTTTCACTTTTTAGTTGTATCTACCTACCCCAAACAAATTCATGTAACACTACTTGCTATGTGAATATCAGTGACAGGAAGCTATTGAACACATCTGCCTACCCCTTTAAAGGGTACAGGCGTGATGTTACGTTGTGTGATTGCGTAAACAATGCATACATAATGCTACAGCAGCAATCGCGGTTAATTTACTGGTATTTATTGAAGAGTTCCGTTGTCTGTCTCTGAAACTCATCATCAGATCTTTACGAAATTTAAATGGCACCATTTAGGAACAAACCTTTTACGAACAAAAAAAATTACAAATTCGTCTATACTATATGAGGGAGTTATGCCCGAACATACATAAAAAATAAATACCTATATAAACACCCGATTTGAGAACCTCCTCCTTTTTTGAAGGTGGTTAAAAATAAAATTATTTATCATAAAAGACTGACCGATAATTTGAGTTTGACAAAAGTTAGGTACATTGTGAAATTAATATCAAAATACACGACAGCAAAGTAGCTGTCTTTTGAGCATTTATTACTATACCTGTTCGTAAAGTACCTTCTTACTTTTTTTTAAATGAGCAGAAAGTACGTTATTATTGATGTATGTAGGTACGGGTCCATATTGGCTCACCTAAAGTTCTTTACCCGAAATTGTTCTTCCTAATGATTTGTAATCCGAATGATCACTCTTCCTAAAATTTTTCATCCTAAAGTTTTCATTCATACTACTTGTAGTGCTACCGGCGATGTTCATAACACTCATGTTTCCGAAAATTGTAATTAATAATATCATTAATGTAAATATATTTAAACTCCTACTGTTTTTTATCATAACGCTTTTATCCCTAAACATAATTGCCATAACATTTTCATTCATACTCAGAAAGAAACATTTACCAAGTGTAATAAAAAATATATGCGGGTAGAAGATGATTTTATAGTTTTCATTTGAGGGTGAAATTATTTACGCATAACAGCTTACGCATAATTTTTTATGCATAATTTCTCTAATCATAATAATGATTAAACATAACATTCTAAAGCATACATTTTTTAAGCATAACATTCTAAAGCATAAGTTTATTAAACATAACAATAATAATAAGGCGTAGTCGACGGAGCCCCGCTTCGCGGGGCCCCTATTTCTGTCTGCAGGGTTTAAAGGAACCTAACACGAAGGGGATGACGGGGGCTCGTTCGCTCGCTCCGCTCGCTCACTTGAGCCCCCGTCATCCCCTTCGAACCTAACCTGTCCGAGTCGGGGTGCCCCAATTCCCGAGCTCGCTTCGCTCGCACTTGCTAAAAATATACACCTAAAATAAAAATACATAGTTAAGTTACATATTGTTTTGTATAATAAATCATTAACGTGGAAATCCAAAATAAATACGTAAAAATAACTCAAATTTGTTTCCGTTATTTCTATTAATTGTATGCCTAAATATTATTATGCTAATAATCATTAGGCCTAGTGGCCTGGTGTTATCCGAATTAAATTTATGCTATAACAAATTAGCCTTCAAGATAATTATGCCAATATAAACTGTATGCCAAAAAAAATATGGCAAAGTATTATTATGGCAAAACTAATTATGCCAAAATCGTTATGCCAAAGTATATTAGGAAAAAGAATATTATGCGAAAAGAAGGGATCCCATTATTCTTATATGTTATACGTGTTATGTGTAAATAAAGTTACGCAAAATTAATGTATATAATACTGATTATTATGAATAAAAAGAAATCTAAACAAAAAAGATATGACTTTGAATAATAGTGTAAAAGATGGTTATGTTGAGAAAATATAGGAAAACAAATAAAAGTATAATAGATGTTTATTGCTACTGACATTGTGAAGTTAAATGCTTCGGAATTATGAACATTAGAGACGGAGTAGTTAGGAATTGTGATTGTTAGGATGAAAAATGTTAGGAAGAACATTTTCGGATTTCCAATTATCGGAGTTAAAAATTTAGGTGAACTTTGGCGCACCCTGTATGTACACATATTTGCGGTTTAAAAAAGTGTATGAAAATCCGTTGTTATCGTGCTGTTTAATTAGAGTTCCATACCTCAAAAGGAAAAAACGGAACTTTGTTGTCCGTCTGTCTGTCTGTCTGTCAAGACCCTTTATCTCGGGAACGCGTGGAGGTATCGAGTTGAAATTAAAACCTTCTAGGCTTAAAGCTTCAAGGGACCGCAGTCCTGAGTATATACTCAGGTCTGCGGTCCCTTAAAGCTGTGAAAAAATCAAACTTCTAAGTTAAAGTAAAAAAGATACAGCCGTATATGCTGCGACAAACGTATATTTCGACACTCTCAAGGGAATCAAAATGTTTATGGTACTTCCCGCCGCAGCTACTCGTACTCACATCCCGCCGCACCTACTCGTACTCATACCACGCCGCACCTACTCGTACTCACACCACGCCGCACCTACTCGTACTCACACCACGCCGCACCTACTCGTACTCACATCCCGCCACACCTACTCGTACTCACACCACGCCGCACCTACTCGTACTCATACCACGCCGCACTTACTCGTACTCACACCACGCCGCACCTACTCGTACTCACACCACGCCGCACGTACTCGTACTCACACCACGCCGCACCTACTCGTACTCACACCACGCCGCACCTACTCGTACTTACACCACGCCGCACCTACTCGTACTCACACCACGCCGCACCTACTCGTACTCACACCACGCCGCACCTACTCGTACTCACACACACCACGCCGCACCTACTCGTACTCACACCACGCCGCACCTACTCGTACTCACACCACGCCGCACCTACTCGTACTCACACCACGCCGCACCTACTCGTACTCAGCTATAGTTTTGGTTCTCCATATGCTTGCTACTCTCTATCAACCTGTCCCTACAAACGTACTCAGCTATAGTTTTGGTTCTGCATATGCTTGCTACCCCCTACCAACCTGTCCCTACAAACTTACTCCGATATAGTTTTGGTTCTGTATATGCTTGTTACCCCCTACCAACCTGTCCCTACAAACGCAGTTTGCGGTAGGAGTAAACCACTAGAAATCGTCACGTAACGAAAAATTGTTATTTATTTATTTATCTTTAATTCAGGTATATTACCCATAACTTTGACAAACGATCAAATTATTAACAATATAATACAAGTTAAGAAATCCTATACCTATTACGCCATCTTCTGGAGACCTGGAAAGTCTGGAAACAATTCGTACACCACCCAGTGCCCTTTTTTTTCGATGATGGAAGTCATCAAATGCCCTTCCGCTCTGGGTGGGGCGGAAGGGAGTGTCAGACTCTTACTGACTAAAACCCACCCGTGTTCCTTCCTTAGCTCTTTATGTTTTTTCTTTCAGACACGGGCCTGGTCCTGATCGGATGGTGAGCTACCCATTACTCTCCGCCCGCAGGCCCACGACTACGGTGGACGGGAGTCGTCGCGCGGCTCTCAACGCCCGGAGCGTCTCCCGCGGCGGCTGGGACGTGAGGCTCTTTCCCTAAGCCGTCCCGCCGCCTCCTTCGCTAGCATGACTGCTTCGCAGAAGGAGGCGACTGCCCCCCACTCCCTCTCGCCCCGGACCATGGCTTGAACCAGGGCCGGACGCGAGCCCGAGGAGGCGGCGCGTAGTGTTCCACGCGCCCCCCTCTTAGTCGTCGGGGGGGGGGGAGTGAGGTGTTTGACTTCCCCCTGCGACGACTAAGAGGGGCGCGCGTAGAACAGTACGCGCCGCCTCCTCGGGCAGCATGATCGCGGGGGGAGAGTCAAACACCTCACTCCCCCCCTCGAACTGACGACCCCCGGAAATAAAAAAAAGGGCCGGACGCGAGATGTCGCCGCCGCTGCCGATCGCCTCTACGAGGACACGGCGGCGCTCCCAAGCGGAGCAGTCTTCCACCGTATGCTCCACCGCGTCCTCTGGGCGATCCTGGCAATGGTGACACCAGGGCGTTTCCTCCCGCCTGATGATATGCAGGAACCTCCCAAAACTTCCATGTCCGGTGAGGACCTGCGTCAGGCGGTAGGTGAGGGCGCCGTGATACCTCTCTAGCCACTCCTCAAAGAGGGGTCTTATCGCCGCTATCGTGGCGTGCAGTGCGCTGGGTTGCGACACTTGCGACAGTCGCTCTTTCCATGCCGCCATGAGATCGCGCCGGAGGTCCGTCCGCTCCGCCGCGATTTGCCGCGGAAGCGGAGTTTCCCGCCGGCGTAGTGCCTCCGCGCGCCACTCATACAGGCGCGCGAGGACTATCGCCTCCAGATCCCATGGCGGCAGTCCGGCAAGAAGGCTTGCCGCCTCGCTCGAGATCGTGTGGTACCCCCGGATCAGCCTTACGGCTACCACCTTTTGGGGCGAGTTCAAATAATGGGCGGCTCGCCGCCGCAGTGAACGCGCCCACACCGGGGCTCCGTAGGGCCATGGACTGCACGACCCCCGCGTAATGCCTCCGGCAGGAGGTCAACAGGTGCCCTTCAGTCTTGTTTGCAACAATGCTCAGGATACTGTTGTCGCTATCTCGCATCCGACGCAGTAACGATGTGGATCTTTTACGCATGATCGCAAAAAATTCAGCAGTACGCGCTGCCGCAAACATCCCTGACGCGCTACAGAACCGTGGCAGCGACAGCAGAACCTATACTAATTAATGTAATCAGTACGCGCTGCCGCAAACATCCCTGACGCGCTACAGAACCGTGGCAGCGACAGCAGAACCTATACTAATTAATGTAATCAGTACGCGCTGCCGCAAACATCCCTGACGCGCTACAGAACCGTGGCAGCGACAGCCGGACCTATCCTAAATGTCATCAGTACGCGCTGCCGCAAACATCCCTGACGCGCTACAGAACCGTGGCAGCGACAGCCGGACCTATCCTAAATGTCATCAGTACGCGCTGCCGCAAACATCCCTGACGCGCTACAGAACCGTGGCAGCGACAGCCGGACCTATCCTAAATGTCATCAGTACGCGCTGCCGCAAACATCCCTGACGCGCTACAGAACCGTGGCAGCGACAGCCGGACCTATCCTAAAAGCATTGTTGTATTGCACTCGCAGGGTATTAAAACGTTTTCTGCGTGTCTCCATGCTGCATGCATGCTGCGTGACCATAGCTTATAAGTATGTTAATACAGCGACATGCGACAACAGGAAAGTACTTTTTTGTTTCATCATTTTCAGTAGTCGGGTTTTAGTTTTTAAACTTTTTTTTCATAATTTTTAGTGTTATTTTTCAGTAGTCGGGTTTTTGAAGTTATTTTTATTTAAATTCTTTTGGGATTATAATTTCGTGGTAAAGTATTTGCAGAGCCGCTTTATATATTTCTTTGTTTTGTTTTTATTGTTTTACATGTACCTAGGTAAAATACCAAACATGTTTGGCTCAAATCTGAGGCGTGATTTTATAGAAATTATTCTTAATTGTCAGGTGCATGCAAGCAAAGCCGTGAGCAACTGCTAACAATATATATATTTTTGAAATGTGCTAATTAAGCCCTTTGATTTGATATCCAATACGGCATGACAAAAATAATGTTTCTTAGGTCATGACTGTATGTCCGCTAGAGGGCACCATTTTCCATTTAATGTGACGTCACATAGCCTATAACCAGCGGACGATCAAGACGGTTCCAACGATACTCATTTGTCAAATTATTGACAAGGAGTTTAGAAGTTATGAGGGAACAGATGAACATACATAGATACAGGTCAAAATCATAACCCTCCTTTTTGCTTCGCCGTAGTCGGGTAAAAAGAAAAACAAGAGCAGCCTCAAATGGAGTCAAAATGAACAGAAAATTGCTTTGAATTGAGATCCATGCTCCATGGTAGATCATGATTTAAAAACACACTTACTTCTCATCTTGTGGTAGATTAAGCGTGATGGATCCTTTGCAGTCGAGCCCGTACTTAAGATAGCCGGAAACTCCCAGTATGACATAGATGCCGAGAATTATGATCATCCCAACGCTGAAAAGTCCGCACCACCCCGTGAACTCTCTGGGTTTCTCCATGTTGTACTCCAGCGCCAGGATCTGCGCACACAAGAGACACGTCAGTCGCATCACGCACTCACGCACTCACGCACTCACTCACTCGCACGCACTACTCACTACTAGCTCACCACTCCTACTGCCTCCAGCGCGAATAGGGTGATACCGATGAATATTGGAATCTCTGCGAGACCCTTAATCTTAAACTTTTCCTCATCTATGATTGGATCCTCTTCTATTAAATAAAAGAATGTGAGAAGCAGCCCAATCATGACCAAACCGTTAGAAATGGTCGAGAAAGGCGTTAACAGTTTCAGATCCTTTATCAAGCTCATGGCGAGCGCGAAAGGGTAGCAATAGCAAATAAGCAACCGCACTGATGTAACCTCTCCGTGGCTGTAGAAATCAATTATCTGCCGACAGAAAGACAAGACAATAAGTAAAGTAGGAGTACAGTCACGGAAATTATTGTTTATCAAATTGACACGTGTGTATTTGTGTGTTATTCTTTTATGCAACAGTAAAAGAATAATACGTACTTAGTTGTGATTTAAATATAAGTTAGTAGTCAATTTGCTAAACCCCAACATAGTTGGGAAAAGGCTAGGCAAGTGATGACGAGTCAAGTCAGTCTTTACGTGGAAGTGGGGACGTAGGGGCCGGTAATTACCTGTTTCACATTTTCAGCGACGAACACGAAATAGATAGCACAGATACCAATCTGCCATAAAAGGAGGAAGAAGTCCACGCCGTTGGCGAAGCAGTTGCCGGTGCCTTGCAGGAACTTGGGCCCCAGCAGCACCGCCACGCGCATGCTCTTGGTGTAGGCCATGTAGCCTCGCTGCATCCTCTTGCACAGCTGGTACTGCGCCAATACCTGTAGCACACGCGGTCAGCCTCGCAGCCTGTGTATGCGTCGTGTCGTAGGGCATTGCTAACTCGACAACCGCTAATCCGAAATAAGTGCTTCTTAATCTTTGTAGATAAAAATAACCATAATAATTATTTTTAGATACTACCTATCTTAGTCCTCGAGAGTGGAGAGCAACATGTAAACCGTAGGTATATGTGGTTCTCGAGTAGAAGCTACTTGCTCAGTGCTCATTAAGACTCTCAATATTTAGCAGAGAGGTTCCTCAGAGCTTCACCCAATGAGTTGTTCGATAATTATGACACAAGTATTAAGTGCTCATTTAGAGCTTTTGGATAATCTATACCAAGTGCTTGGCCGGACTGGCAGCGCGGGGCGGGGAGCGGCGCAGGTGCTAGAAAAAAGCTTGAACTACACTACACTCACTACGACCAGTTGTATGAACGAGCTATGGCGTGAGTTGCCCGGGCGCTCCTCGTACGCTCCCTACGCCCGCCACTATGGACGCTGAAATGAAGTTCTTATTTGAGTACCCCGCGCCCGCGTCGCTGTCTGACCAAGCATATATTTTAGTAGGTTTTCTCCTCAAATTAACGCAGGTGAAACCGCGGGGCTCAGCTAGTAGAACATAAAGTATTATCGATGTCGCTTATCCTAAGTCACTTCGTCTTGGAAATTGTACACCTTACACCCGATTTTTATTTTATAAGAATTCTGATAACAGTGTTAAAAAAAAAATAGGTAAAAAAACTTTTTCAGTTAAACGGTTTTATGTTAAACATACATTGCAATGTTTAAGATAAATGTACTAAAAACCAAAAAATAATAAAATAGATACAGTCGTGGGAATTATAAACATATGCATAGACTAGACTAAAATAAAACCGTGGGGCACGTCAATTGTCTAAAAATTATTATTAATTATTATTGTCGATAATTTGTAGACAATTGACGTGCCCCACGGTTTTATTTTAGTCTAGTCTATGCATATGTTTATAATTCCCACGACTGTATCTATTTTATTATTTTTTGGTTTTTAGTACATTTATCTTAAACATTGCAATGTATGTTTAACATAAAACCGTTTAACTGAAAAAGTTTTTTTACCTATTTTTTTATTTTCTAGTTTTTAGTTTTTATTTCGCATTCTGTTTAATTCATTTAGTGCTTCATTATTGCAAGGTTTCTTGCCCGTTAGTTTATATTGGTGGGATTGATAAAAAATTGTTATCAGCCATTTGGTAGCGGCGGCCATCTTAGATTTCAATTTTGCATAGTAAATTGTATTCTACTTGTTGAGACCTTTCATTTGATACCCATATTGATGGGATTGATAAAACCTACGTTATCCGCCATTTTGTAGCGGCTGCCATCTTGGATTTCAATTTTTTATAGTATATTGTATTCTGCTTATTGAGCCCTTTCATTTGATACCCATATTGATGGGATTAATAAAACATAAATTAACCGCCATTTTGTAGCGGCGGCCATCTTGAATTTATAATGATAATGAATAAACATAATTGTATTGTCACCAAAATCCAAAGTGTATACAAAATTTCAGATTAATCGGTTGACAGGAAGAGGGTGAAATTTGAATTACTAAATTTGACCCAAGAATAATAAATAAATAAATAAAACCGTTTAATAAAACAAACGGGGTGAGCTAAATAAAACCGTTTAAAAAATAGTCTGAATTTTAATGACGCAGCGTGTGGGCTAATCATACCCAGACACCCTGCGCATTCAATACCGCCTTAGACCATTTTTAATCTCCAAACAATGCCTTCAGGGCGTTGTTGATGCTTCTCCCCTACTGTAGAAGGAAGAAACAGCAGCATTCCGAAGGTATTTGCGGAGGCTAGAAGGTATTTATGGAAGCTAGAAGGTATTTGCAGAGGCTAGAAGGTATTTGCGGAAGCTAGAAGGTATTTGCAGAGGCTAGAAGGTATTTGCGGAAGCTAGAAGGTATTTGTGGAAGCTAGAAGGTATTTGCGGAGGCTAGAAGGTATTTGCGGAAGCTAGAAGGTATTTGTGGAAGCTAGAAGGTATTTGCGGAAGCTAGAAGGTATTTGCGGTTGCTAGAAGGTATTTGTGGAAGCTAGAAGGTATTTGCGGAAGCTAGAAGGTATTTGCGGAGGCTAGAAGGTATTTGTGGAAACGAATATAGCCATAATCAGTCAGTTTTTTTTTTCCTGTGCTGTACCAGCTAATTCACCCGGATGTAGTTCATGTTTTTGATGAGTCAGTGATGAAAATAGTGATTTTTGGACGTCATTATTGATCAAGAAGGCTAAAATTATATTTTTTGTTAAAAGGGGCTTAATCGTATTTCTGTGAAAGTTAGCAAAGTCACAGGTACCCATTGCCATTTAGATCTTGTTAAAAGGGGCTTAAACGTATTTCTGTGAAAGTTAGCATAGTCACAGGTACCCATTGCCATTTAGATCTTGTTAAAAGGGGCTTAAACGTATTTCTGTGAAAGTTAGCATAGTCACAGGTACCCATTGCCATTTAGATCTTGTTAAAAGGGGCTTAAACGTATTTCTGTTGCACGGGCAGCAGCTCTGCACACTGAGATGTAGTATGTAGATGGAAAATGCAAATGTTCAATTGCTCAATTGTCCTCATTTTTATGTCTGGCGTCATCTCTTGAAACTCTTTGCAGTAGAGCAAGATGTGACTTGTTTTGCAAACAGGACAATTTCTGTCGGAGCTTGTATAGTTTGCCTTGGGATAGATAGCGTCTATATCTGTTGTACGCATCCCTTTGTACTGTTGTCGTCGAGCTCCCTTTGTTTGGGGACGCGTCGGCATCTGTTTGTTTGTTTGGTTTGTTTGTTTTCTTCACCACTGATTCCAGCGCCGTGAACTTCCCTTCGATGAACTGGATCAATTCTTTGAATTCGGGAAGCCCTCTGGGACTCTTCCTTGCCTCCATGTAATCAGAATAGGTCTGTGTGTCCAGTTTTCCCGTTAGGATATGCACCATATTTTCGTGTCGATGCCCAAGTTACGCAACGCGTGCACGGTTTCGAGACTGGTGTCGTGTAGGCGCTTCAACTCGTAAGCGTTTTGATGTTGAATCGTATGTTGACTCATCAAAACTTGCATTTGTTTGGTGAAGAGCAGCTGCAAGTTATTGTACCTATGGTGGAGAATTTCCCAGCAGGAGTCGTAGTTGCTTTCGGAAACAGGCAAATGTTGCACAAGGCGCTCAGCCTCCCCTTTTAGCTTCCCTTTTAGGTGTTGCATCTTCTGCCCCTTCGAGAGGGAAGGGTTGTTGTGGATTGCCGCAATGTATCTAAGATCAAGGAATGTCGGCCATTGTGAGTAGTTACCAGAGAATATAGGTATTACGATCCTCGGTGCGCTGTCCCGTTGTTGGACCGCGAGGTTGAGCTTGCGATTAAGATCTCGCTTTGTGCACTCGTACGTTTCTTCATACTGCGAGAACTCAAGCTCGTAGTTAACGTCGCTACCGACGAGAATAATAAACAATCGAGGAGTATCAAACTGCCGCACTGAGGTATCAAGTTGCAGCAACGAATGGAAAAAACTACACAGCAAAGTCATAAGTCATAAGTAATTTATTTCATAACAATATAGGTACATTGTGTTGAAAACTTCAAAAATATCATTATACAATTGCAATTAAAATAAAATTCATTAATACATTTAGAAAAGTCAATAAAAACAGTAAAGTTAATTAAGAATAATAATTCAAGTACAATAATCATAAATAATAAATGTCAAAGTGATATAATCAATAATAAGTTACAATGTCATACGTCATTTAGGAATTCATTGATACTGTAGTAGCTTTTGCCCAATAAATAGGTCCTCAGTTTGTTTTTAAATAGGTTAACACTATAAATCACGTCGTCGTCACGTCACGTCGCGTGTGGTACCGAGCAGACGTGACATGCGTGTCTAATTAAGTGCAGGATGAGTTCCTCTAACGTAGTGAAATGTGCGAGCTGCAATGTCGTTATTAACGAAGTGTTAGCTTTCGTGTGTAATAAACTGGACGTAATGGACGAGGAAAGCCTAAGTCGGATATGTATTAGTGCTTTCTCGGATAGTGATATTGTAGAAGCAAAAAACCTACTATTTGATGCGATAACAACAACTTCCAAACGTAAGATTACAAGGAAGAAAGATGGAAAAAAGATACGTGAGATCGAGGATATCATTAGCTTATTACAAGTAACCCATCCTAATGACCGACCTCAAACTCAAACTCAAACTCAAAGCATTTATTTCAATTAAACCATTTACAGGCACTTTTGAATTGTCAAGAAGTCGGTCAGTCAGAAAAATATGAAGCTAGTTGCCCATTCCAAAGCGTAGGTACCTATGGAGAAGAACGGGCAAGAAACTCCATGGACACTCTTTTTAAATGATATTTTACAAAAATATTAGTTACATCATTACTTTTAATTTTAAAATTATATAATGTGAGAACGATGTAAAAAAATTAAGAAAAACATAAGTGTTAAAAGCGTCCAGAGTACAACAAATAGTACTTAACAAACTACAATCCAAAAATTAATTAATTAAAAATAAGCCGAGGCAGCTAAGTGATGACCAGCCCCAACTGACGGCGCGCGCCCGTTCACGAACATGACGCATAAATCAGCACCATTTAGCTCAACCATTTTGAAGGGAGCTAAATGATCTAACACACACGCCACCGTCAGCGAGACATTTGAGTGAGCATGACATACTATCAGCTGCCAGGGCACATTCGAGTCAATGAAAGACATATTATTACCCGGTAAATGGTAGCTAATGTACCCTAGTACATAGAACTCACATCTGTGCTATGCAGTTATACAATACAAAGGAAATCATGATTTTATTACAATGCAAAGATAGTCTTACAATCTTCAGCAGCTCCAACAGTATTTTCATGTGTTAATCAATTAGTTGTGGTTGTGGAGCAGGACCAGCATTGAGCCAGGCATTTTTGTCAGCGATATAATCCCCTAACTTATAATATGCCTGACTGCATAGTGTGCGTTTTATACGAGACTTGAATTTTGTCTTATTCAGTTGAAGAATGTGGGGAGGTATTTTATTATAACGCTCCCCCCACCGAATAACATGGTAATGTGGTACTACGACAGTTTTCGTTTTATTGCATATTCGGTGTCTAAAGCATTAATATTATCTTGTAATTTTTTTTTGTATTTTTTCTATGTATATTTATAAAAGTACAATAATTTCAATGGTACCGTAATGAACATAACAACATTATTCCCTTAAAATCTAAACACACTTTTTGCACGAATAATACCATAACATGTTATTACAGATCATGCAATCGTTAACTTTTTCGGTAAGCGACGATTACCATTATATTCGCGTAAGAAATGCATGCCTTTTTCCACGTAAAGTATAAAACAATTATATTTGTGTATTATTTTTGTTTACAATATAATAGAAACTGCTTATTCGATTTAGATGCGGTTTTCACTAATATATTGTAGTAAGCTTCACTTAACATTTAGTGTTTATTTCATGTCAATCGGTTCATAAATAAAAAAGTTATGTCAATTTAAAGAATCACGGCGGACATTTTTAAGGTATACTATCAGAGTACGTATATGGACGCGCACTCTCGAGGCTAACTGATGAACAGCGTTTGATATTTGATCTGGTGAGCGCTGATAGTACTTTGGAAGAAATGCTATTTGTAGATGCACCCGGTGGAACGGGTAAAACATTTCTTACGAAAGTTATTTTGGCGAAGGTACGAAGCCAAGGTAAAATCGCGCTTGCTGTCGCTTCATCAGGCATAGCAGCCACATTGTTGCCAGGTGGGAAAACTGCTCATACAATGTTCAAAATTCCGATCGATTTAGACCGCACAGAAAGCCCTGTTTGTAATATTTCAAGAAACAGCGATAAAGCTAAGGTTCTTCGTGATTGTAGCCTTATTATATGGGATGAGTCCACAATGGCCATTCGAAAAGCAGTAGACAGAACGTTGCGTGATGTCAAGCAAAATGATCAACCCATGGATGGCATTACTATGCTTTTTTGTGGCGATTTTCGTCAGACTCTCCCTGTAATACCACGTGGAACAAGGGCTGTTGAAGTTAGAGCCTGCCTAAAGAGTTCTCGACTGTGGCATTACATTATACCTTTGCATTTGACATTAAATATGCGTGCGCAAATTAGAGGCAACGAAAATGCTCAAGAATTTTCAGATTTGCTACTTGAGATTGGTAACGGTGTGTTACCGCAGGAACAAGGAAAATTTGTTCTTAATGAAAACCTATGCAACATAGTTTCATCAATGCGAGACCTCATATCATCTGTGTATGGAAACGCAACGCAAATACCAACTTGCGAAAATTTCTGGCTTTGCGAAAGAGCTATTTTGACGCCACGAAACGACCAAGCAGCAACAATAAACGCTGAAATTTTGAGCTATGTTCCGGGGGATTATGTTGAGTATATCTCCATTAACAGAGTCATGGAAGAAGGAAAATCTACAAGCTACCCAGTAGAATTTTTAGAATCCCTCAATGCTTCTGGACTACCAGCACATAAAATAAAATTAAAAGTAGGCGTACCGATAATGCTTCTTAGAAATTTAAGCCCCCCAAAACTTAGCAATGGCACCAGGTTAAAAGTGACCAATTTACAAAGAAATCTGATAGAAGCAGAGATTTTAACAAGGTGTGGAAAAGGTAAAAGTGTTTTCATTCCTCGGATTCCTCTCATTCCAAACAATTTTCCATTTAGTTTTAAACGAGTCCAGTTTCCAGTCAGCCTATGTTTTACGATGACAATTAATAAAGCCCAAGGTCAGACGCTGAAAGTTGTAGGTGTAGATCTAAGTATCAGCTGTTTCTCGCACGCTCAGTTGTATGTGGCTCTGTCACGGGTTAGCAATCCTAGGAGCCTGTATGCTTTCATCGCCGATGGCCATACGTCAAAATATCGTATACAGAGAAGCATTACTGTAAAGTAAATTTTTAGCTACCCAAACGACGGTATATGTAATTCAAAATATGCTGCCCGAAAAGTCACTATTCCACGCTGACGAAGTCGCGGGCACAGCTAGTTAATAAATAAAAGGACTGATTATGATAAATAATAAAACCTTTGTTTTATTTCATAAATTTTAATAAAACGCTATTATAAATTATCCAGTATTAATATCAACTTCCTCTATTATTGTTATTTTTCTGCCAAATCAAATAATAAGTACTGGATTATTTAATAAAACATGTATTTGCAACATTATATTACTGTTAATCTTTTGACACCACACATCGACGAATATTACTGTAATGTAATATTACATTATACACTATCGCTTGGATTTCACACGAATAATATCGTAATATCATTTTGCCGTTAGGTTTTTTGACACTGTATTACAACGAATAATACTATAATGCATTAATATTGACTACGATATTGTTGCGTTTACACGCGAATAATATGGTAATGATGCGTTGCATACTATACTTTTGCCATTTAATTTCAGTAACATTATTTTTGTGAATAACTTAATTTTATTAAAGTATTACAAAAAAATCATAATATAAATTAGATTGTAAAAAAATTAGCTTTGTTTTGACGTTTAAATGTCTACCTTACGATCTACCCGTGCCGAGATATACGCATAAAACAGTTTTTTATTTTTCCTGTAAAATTTTGATTTATCGATTACCATATTATTCGGTGGGGGGAGCGATAACATTTTAAACAGTACCCCATAAAAGATGAATCTACTTTAGCCAGTCTGAAACCTGGTTGAACTAATAGGTCCCTATTTCTAGAGACCAGTTTTCGTTGCAAAAGATTTGCATAAATTACCACCCGTACTGTTTGATCACGTGGAAGTGACAAAACTGCTTAAAGATTTAACAAAGATGAGAAGTGAAATTGAAGAAATTAAATCGCAATATGCATCTGCTACTCAACTTGAACCGATCAAGCGTGACATAGCAGATTTGAAAAAGTTGACGAGTAATAAAAGCCCATGTTATTCGTATGTAAACACAAAGCGAGGAGCTGGAACTCATATGATGGACAGTTGTGATTATGATAGCGGGCCGATGGGATTGCAACATATTCCTGTTACTAGCAAATATACATCGGATCAAAGATCTAAAAGTGAGACTTTTTATCGCCTACCCGCTATAACTCATCAATGTTAGCTGATCAGAACATGAATAGCACAAAGACTAATGAGCATAATCGGAAAGAGTGCGATACCGGTTTAAGCTCACAGCAGCTGTGCATCGTCAACAATACCACAGAATAAAGACATACAGTATTGTTACTCGGCCGTAACCTTGATGTAAATGCCTACAGCCGCGCGGTACGTAAACATGCGATAGGGCTGCCCGCCTCCAGTATTTTAATTACATTTGCCTACTTTGTGTTTCCATTTAGTTTTGTTATTGTATTTTACTGTGTGTACATAAATAATAAAATAAATAAATAAATATACCTACTTCTTTTTATATAAACAAATAAAATACTTTGTGAATTGAATAGGAAGTGTTTAATAAAAATGCGTGTTGTTTTGATCGCCGCCGCACGACTCCAGCTAGTGAGCAGCAGCGCGCTGTTGCTATTCAAATTTCGAACTAATCGCCGCGCGGCGCCAGTCAGTAGGCAGCGCTAGCGCGCTGTTAAAATGGCGGGAAAGCAAGTGTGCATTCACAGATTAATTTTATTTAAAATTAAAAAAACAGTTTATTCGGTAATTTAAAAACTTGGCTGCATGCTCTAGTGTCTTTGCCAACATTTTCACGCAGCCACGGCAGAAAATAATCCTCGCGCCATTTTTCTCAAATTTTCTTTTCTTTGTACTTGTATTGTGAAATGTTTTTTTTCTGTTTCCTCGCAAATGTGTTAAAAAACGTCGTACGATATACGTGCGTATTGGTTATAACATCTTAACGCACTAATATCGTAATGTACTATTACAGAATTATAATCATTAAAGTCATCAACACAACTCTCTAAGACCATGTAAGTCCAAAGAATGATGATTTCATGAAACAGTTATTCTTATTACAGTAACAGTTATTCAATAAAAATAATTAATTTAATTCATAAAAGTATGCAATCATTTCATTAATGTTTTGTTATGATGTTGTCACGTTAAACTATCGTCCGTAAATCGACTTTACAGACAACCAATTTTTTTGTAGTATTATTCATACACACAGTACAATAAACAACTATTATTAATAATAAAAACCACGTCTTTACTTTGAATTATACAAACTAACAAAACACACATGCGCCGAGGTTTTAACACAAGCGTACCTACCGTTTAATGATTCATGAACCGCCTATAACTACCTACCTCACTCGTGTTTATCACTTTCCTTTACTCTATTCACTTCATTTATTAATCCAGACATCTTTTTTTCGGGAGATAAAATGAAATACTTAATACTTATCCATTAAAAATACACACATTATGTACCTACCTACAAGTAAGTAAAATTATTTTATAGTCTTACCTTTCAGAGTCTCCAGGTAATCTAAAAAAAGTTATCTCTGGATGCGTTATTGACGAATTCATGCAACCAAAAACAGCACAATATAGCCTACTCGTCATATTAAATATGTACTTGAACTTATTTTTAGTGAAAAAATCGCGCGGTTATTGTTAAAAAAAACAACACACCGTCCGTTCGTCACTGCGACACAGTCACGACTGTCTGCATGCTGAAATCATGCCGTGGTCGAGGCGCGTAGGTATAGCTCGCGTTTCGTCCGTTTGTATGAAGACGTCGTACTGTATGTCTTATTTATACTGTGACAATACCGAGTCATCGCAAAAAAGTGATAAAAACAACATTGCAAGGTGCCCGGGACACACGGCCGCGGAGGTCGTCCAATCGACTTCTCAACCTAAAACGGTTGCTCAGATTGTAAGTGAAGGGGAGTGGACCTTGGTACAAAAACAGAAAAAGAAAACGAGGAATCGCTTTGTGGGAAATATTGGAAAAGCAGTTATAGAACCCAAAGGCAAATTTAAGGCTGTAGATGAAAAAATCCTCTTGTATATCTCTAATGTGGATAAACAGGTGACACAGAGTGACATCACAGGATATGTTAACGAAAAAGCCAAAATATGTGTTGATATTGAGAAAATGATAATGAAGGTGCCCAAAAGTTATGATGCATACAAGATTTCTGTTCCAAAACATAAGTATCATATATTGATGAGTGATGATTTTTGGCCCGAAGGTATATCATATCGTAAATTTATTGACTTCACTAAAAAGAAAACAGACAGAGAAAATACTCTGAGAGTGAATCTTACACACAATTTAAATGGATAATACGACCCTAATAACATTCAATTGTAAATGTATTAAAAGATCTGTTGACTGTGTGAGGCGTCTGTGTGTAGCGGCTGACGTTATCGCGTTGCAAGAAACTTGGCTTTTACCACATGATATCGCCTTTCTGGGACAAATAGATGATGATTTCGCTTTTACTGGCAATTCGGCAGTCGACACCTCAGCGGGAGTGCTACGTGGGAGACCTTATGGAGGAGTGGCTTTGTTGTGGAGGAAGAGCCTATTTCCGTCTGTCACGGTAGTTAGTTGTAACAACGTTCGCCTTGTGGCTATTAAGATAGTGTCGCAGAATCGTTCCATACTAATTTTCTCGGTGTATATGCCTACGGACTCAAACGATAACGTAACTGTGTTTACAGATTGTCTTAGTGAAATTAGTGCGATAGTAGAAAGTAATAATGTGCAACCAGTGATCATACTCGGCGATTTTAACGCTCACCCAGGCGAGCTATTCGGTAGTGAACTGTTAAGCTTCTGTGAGGAGCAGTGTTGGACCTGTGCGGACCTGGACTTACTGCCGAAAGGTACGTACACTTTCGTGAGTGACGCGCACAGTTGCCACCGCTGGCTCGACCACTGTGTAGTGACAGAGGCCGCGAGGCGTCTGCTCGTTAGTGCAACTGTGTTGTATGATACGTATTGGTCAGATCACATGCCTATACAGTTACAGTGTAATTTTAATATGATAAGACCTACAATTGTGACACCCAATCTGAGTAAAAACTTTGCGATATGGGGTGAACGGAATGCTAGTCAAATAAGTCAATACAAAGAAGTATGTCATACAATGTTAAGGGAAATCGATTTTCCATTAGAATTTAGAGAATGTGCAAACGGGTGTTGTGACGATTCCAATCACAAAGTCATATTGGACAATATGTATAAAAACATTGTATGTATACTTACAGAGGCTGCCCAAGGTCCCAGTAATGTGGATGCGGGAGGGGGTAGAGACAATGATATAGGTAAAAAGAACAAACGTGTTGTCGGTTGGAATAGGCATGTTAAGCAGGCTCACGCGGACGCCCGGCTTGCTTTTCAAGTATGGAGTATGTCTCGTAAACCGACTTCTGGTTCTGTGTTTGAACATTATATGTACAACACGAGAAAAGTCTTTAAATCAAAGTTAAGATGGTGTCAGAACAATCAAAATAAAATTAAAATGGACATCATAGCTGAAAATCATAAATCTAAAGATTTTTCAAGCTTTTGGAAAAATACGAATAGATTAAATCCGAGGCCGGGCGTCCCCGTGAGCGTGACGGGGCAACATGAGCCTACTGCGGTAGCAAACTTGTTTGTGAAACATTTTAAAGCTGATTCTCCTCTTGGCTCCGCATCGCAGGTGGTTGATGCTGAGGATTGTCTGAAGGAGTTAAATGTCAGGTTCGCAGCAAAAGATGTTTCTTCTGTTATTAATAGCATGGTTAGGGGCAAGTCACCAGGGCATGACTACCTCAGTATCGAGCACCTGCAGCATGCAGGAGTTCACCTGCCCAGGGTACTGGCGATGTTCTTCTCACTCTGTCTAAGCCACGCAATATCTGCCCAGTGACTTAATGAAAACAGTGGTTGTACCTATTGTGAAGGATAAGACTAGGGACACATCAGATCTCTCGAACTATAGGCCCATATCTCTTGCTACTGTCATTGCCAAGGTGCTGGACGGTTTGCTTGATAGGCATATAGCGACCCACATCGAACTGCATGATGCGCAGTTTGGGTTCAAACCTGGTCTCTCCACAGAGAGTGCCATACTGTCTCTCAAGCATACTGTCCAGTATTATACGTCTAGGAAAACACCTGTCAATGCGTGTTTCCTAGACCTCTCCAAAGCGTTTGATCTGGTGTCGTACGAATTGCTGTGGCAGAAACTACTGAATGATACTTCAGTGGATAGAGAAGTTATATCAATTCTACGGTTTTGGTATAACAATCAGACAAATTGTGTTAGGTGGGCAGGCTCCTTATCGGATGAGTATAGGCTGGAGTGCGGGGTGAGGCAGGGCGGCCTGACCTCCCCTCGCCTCTTCAGTCTGTACATGTACCGGTTGATCGTCGAGCTCAGCAACACCTATCAGGGTTGTTATGTAGACGGAGTATGCGTCAACAATATTAGTTATGTTGATGATATGGTGTTGCTGAGCCCTTCGATTAACGCAATGATAGGCCTGCTTACGATATGTGAGAGGTACGCGGAGACTCATGGGCTCAGATACAATGTTAAGAAAAGTGAGGTACTAGTCTTCAAGGCAGGAACTAAAATTTACCCGATTGAAACACAGTTGAAACTTTGCGGAAGTTCCTTAAAACAAGTCACTTCTTTCAAGTATCTGGGCCACTGGGTTTCCGAAGACCTAAAAGACAATTTGGACATTGAGCGTGAGCGCAGGGCGTTGGCTGTCCGCTGCAATATGTTGGCTCGCAGATTTGCGAAATGCTCGACTGAAGTAAAGGCTACACTATTTACAGCGTACTGTCAGTCGTTCTATACATGCAGTCTGTGGGTCAACTATACGCAGAGGGCATACAGCGCCCTGCGCGTACAATACAATAATGCTTTTAGGGTGTTGATGGGGTTGAAGTTATAATATTGTTTACTAACACGCTGGATCACTGTTGTCCGAAAATAAAGAATTATTATTATAAATGGTTTTGAATTCTATAGGCAACTTGTTGTATAAAATTACAGACTGATACCTTGGGCTATGTTTGACAATTTTTAATTTCGGTTGAATAGTGTTGGGCAAATCTTTCCTACGTGTGCTAGCTCTAGTTTGTCTTTGCTCATCAGTCTCAGTTTTGTGCAAATTTTTAACTAAGCTGGTTAGCAACACTAAAATGTAAAGGCATGGCACTGTCAAGATTCTTAATCTAATAAAATGGTCTTTACATGATTCCGTCTGTTTCATGCGGAGCATAGTCCTTAAAGCTCTTTTCTGAATCACGAATGCCATTTGTATGTTGTACTTGTAGCTATTGCCCCAAAACTTGATGCTGTATCTTAGCCTGGACTCCACCAAGGCAAAGTACACACTTCTAAGTTGAGGTAAACTTAATTCTTCCCTCAGTGTTCTAATCGCATAGCATGCCGAGCTAATAGACTTCGTTATAGATAATGTCTCAGCCTTTCAATTCAACAGTGCATCAATGTGCACACCTAGGAACTTGACACTATCAACTATTTCGACATTGTTGCCACAAGATACAATATCCATCTTAACGTTATTTCGTACCGTGGACTTAAACGCAAAGGGGCTTGATTGTTACGTGTTGCGAGGAATGCACTATGCGCATTTTCTGTCAAGCTGGAATTACGTCACAAACACTACAAAATACAGGCATCATCACCTTAGCGACAGGTTGCATAATGCGCGGCGATAAACATTCCTGCCAACTATAAAAGTACAAATAACAAATAAAATGTATTATCACAAAGTAAATAATATAACGAAAGTTATTGGCAGGTTCTACGTTCGCAGCTAACTGATATTGGCGACGTTTCGCGATCCACCTTGTTGCTGTTAGGAAGATGTCCGGAGGCCTCTTCTAGTGTCTGCATATCAGCCTTTGTTTTTCCTTTCCCAGGAAGATCCCGTTGAGTATGACAGCGTAGCTTGTGATTGTTTGGTAAAATTATCGGATGTTTTTGGGAGTTGCTTAACTTGGCATGGTCAAGTCTTCCTCCCACTCGAAGAAAGCCTTGTGCGTCTAGTATAGGGCTCAAACTCAACAGTTTGCTTGTGGCCCGTACCCTATTATGTTCGTATAGGTAGGCTATTTCATCGACAAAGGCATTGTTCTGTGCAGTTTTGACGAGCCGATGTTGAGTCTGCACTATGTCCTCTGTAGCACAGTATAAAGACATACAGTACGAGGTCTTCATACAAACGGACGAAACGCGAGCTATACCTACGCGCCTCGACCACGGCATGAGCTCAGCATGCAGACAGTCGCGACTGTGCTGCAGTGACGAACGGACGGTGTGTTGTTTTTTTTAACAATAACCGCGCGATTTTTGCACTAAAAATAAGTTCAAGTACATATTTAATATGACGAGTAGGCTATATTGTGCTGTTTTTGGTTGCATGAATTCGTCAATAACGCATCCAGAGATAACTTTTTTTAGATTACCTGGAAACTCTGAAAGGTAAGACTACAAAATAATTTTACTTACTTGTAGGTAGGTACATAATGTGTGCATTTTTAATGGATAAGTATTTCATTTTATCTCCCGAAAAAAAGATGTCTGGATTAATAAATGATGTGAATAGAGTAAAGGAAAGTGATAAACACGAGTGAGGTAGGTAGTTATAGGCGGTTCATGAATCATTAAACGGTAGGTACGCTTGTGTTAAAACCTCGGCGCATGTGTGTTTTGTTAGTTTGTATAATTCAAAGTAAAGACGTGGTTTTTATTATTAATAATAGTTGTTTATTGTACTGTGTGTATGAATAATACTACAAAAAAATTGGTTGTCTGTAAAGTCGATTTACGGACGATAGTTTAACGTGACAACATCATAACAAAACATTAATGAAATGATTGCATACTTTTATGAATAAAATTAATTATTTTTATTGAATAACTGTTACTGTAATAAGAATAACTGTTTCATGAAATCATCATTCTTTGGACTTACATGGTCTTAGAGAGTTGTGTTGATGACTTTAATGATTATAATTCTGTAATAGTACATTACGATATTAGTGCGTTAAGATGTTATAACCAATACGCACGTATATCGTACGACGTTTTTTAACACATTTGCGAGGAAACAGAAAAAAAAAACATCTCACAATACAAGTACAAAGAAAAGAAAATTTGAGAAAAATGGCGCGAGGATTATTTTCTGCCGTGGCTGCGTGAAAATGTTGGCAAAGACACTAGAGCATGCAGCCAAGTTTTTAAATTACCGAATAAACTGTTTTATTATTTTAAATAAAATCAATCTGTGAATGCACACTTGCTTTCCCGCCATTTTAACAGCGCGCTAGCGCTGCCTACTGACTGGCGCCGCGCGGCGATTAGTTCGAAATTTGAATAGCAACAGCGCGCTGCTGCTCACTAGCTGGAGTCGTGCGGCGGCGATCAAAACAACACGCATTTTTATTAAACACTTCCTATTCAATTCACAAAGTATTTTATTTGTTTATATAAAATTATTTATGTACACACAGTAAAATACAATAACAAAACTAAATGGAAACACAAAGTAGGCAAATGTAATTAAAATACTGGAGGCGGGCAGCCCTATCGCATGTTTACGTACCGCGCGGCTGTAGGCATTTACATCAAGGTTACGGCCGAGTAACAATACTGTATTTCTTTCTTGTTACGTCACGCGAGTTGTTTATGAATCGTATAATCCAGCTGATGACTCGGGTTGCGTAATTCATTGAGCTATATTTTTGCAGTAGTTGCTCGATGAGTGGCGCGTGTTTTGTTTGTATTGCGCAAGTTTGACCTAGTTTCCTTTGTTCTTCGTTCGTTGTAAATTTTTCTTGTTTGGGTATATTGTTGTTTAAAAGGACTCCAGTGTTCTTGTTCTCTTCACCTTGGTGACCCGCGGGTTCCGCCGTGTAGGTAGCCCATGTTTGCAGCTTATGTTGTATGCTTGAGTATTCCGCCTTGACCTTGTCATACACTTTTGTAGTATAGTATATTATGTCGGTCTGGTCCGTGGCGTCTTGTAGTACGCCATGGTTCATCTCAAACTCGTTCCAGTGCGCCTGGAGGGTATCCAGTCTACCCCGGATGTATGTTGCGGTTTTGCGGTCAGGGCCACCGGCCATCCTTTCCGAAGTTGACACCAATTTTCCGGATGCCCTCTGCGATGATTCCCTGCCGCTTGTGAAGTTCTTGTTGTCTAGCGTCCATAATTGTTATACGAGTATGTATGCGTATTGTTGATGGACGTTAGCCCTGTTGACTTCACTGTTGAATTGTTAGGATGTAGTTCCCGAACCACCAAATGTTGATGTATCCTGTGGCGATAACAGGGTCCGAAGGAATCTCTCCGTACGATATTGTGCGCCTTCTCAATCTGACTGGGGCGAACCGCTTGTGGAAGACCAGTCAAACCGATTCGCTATCGTAAGTAGAAACATTTCGTACCTGTGCGGCTTGTAGCACTGTTTGCTCCAGGAGTGGCGATCCGGCTCGAAGGACCAAAAATGCACGGGCAGCAGCTCCGCACACTGAGATGTAGAATGTAGATGGACGAATCACACGGGATGTGTACAGGGAATAAAATCACTGTTTTGTGTCCGTTAATGATTGACAGTTTATTATGTAAAGCATTCAAATATATAAAGTAGGTGACTTGTGGCGGGCGTAATCGCCTAGTCAGCGAATGTACATAAATCGGCGAATTTAGCAACTGCTAGTTCAGGTAAAAACTAAAACAATAAATATCATGTGGCGATGCTCGTACATCTGTGAAAGTTAACATAGTCACAGGTACCCATTGCCATTTAGATCTTGTTAAAAGGGGCTTAAACGTATTTCTGTGAAAGTTAGCATAGTCACAAGTACCAGTCACAGGTACCCAGGGCCATTTAAACCTTGCGAGTACTGTTGTTTCACTGCAAAGGTGTTTTGTGTGTTCTGAATGTCTCCAGGGACATGGAGAACATGGATAGTGAGGTGTCACATTGTCGAGTTATTTGGATGAAAAGATCGCATTTAACAAAATGACTTCACAGTACTTACTTTAAGAAAATAAAAATGGCGGTAAGGTCACTATGCCACTCAAGTTCTATGCCCTTCGTATTGAAGGTCATTGAGGACATTGAGGAGACCTTAGAGGCTCCTTCAAACAGGCGTGACACGCGATAAAATCGAGCTAGTCAAGATAACGAGGTCAGACAGTCAACAGTAGAGATAACGCTACTACCCGATAACAACGGGATAAGCGGAATCGATTATAAATAAAGTAATAAATATGAATTAGTCAAGAAAACGAGATCAGCCACCGCCCGATAAACAACGGCAATAAACGCAAGCGATTAGATAAATGAATTGTGGTGACAACCATCTTGTACCCACCACTGTATTAACTGATAAGACTTAGTATATAAACTAATCCAAATATATTTTAAGAACATTATTGTATTGACTCTACAACATACCACTGTACTACGAGTACTAACACGTTTTGAGAAAATAATAGTTTTATCTCTATCACGAGTCCCAGTCTTTTAACTCGCGCGACACAAAGGCACCGCAAGTCGCGCAACGAACGGTGCCTTTGTGTCGCGCGCGATTCGCGTCGCGCCTGTTTGCAGGAGCCTTAACAGCATGCACGCTTGTAACTTGGTAGGTGTATAGATTTTGGTTTCGGGGGTGAATGGTCATAAATTCGATCACATGTCATACATAATCAACCTACAGTTTCCCCACTGCTGGGACACAGGCCTCCTAGCTCTCTGTGAGAGAGAGTGGGCTGTCATCTACCACGTGGACCCAGTGCGGGTTGGTAGATGTCGCATGTATTCGATTTTTTTGTTCTAGGACATACCGGTTTCCTCACGATGTTTTCCTTCACCGTTTTGAGAGCAGTGGTGATGAAATAAAGTACACAAAGTAGAGTGCCTGTCTGGGTTCGAACCTGTAACTCGTAAGGTACGGACGCTACCACTGGGCCACCACTGCTCTCGATTTGAACTTTACACATAACATTCCAGAAATATTTGCATTGGCATCTGCCAATGCAAATATTTCTGGTATAACTTGGTAAACTGGTAGTAACTTGTGGTACCACAAGTACAAAGTGTTGCCCGACCAGTAATATTTGCATTGGCAGATTATGGGCTCGGTACTTGTGGTACCATAAGTACAAAGTGTTGCCCGACCAGTAATATTTGCACTGGCAGATTATGGGTTCGGTACTTGTGGTACCACAAGTTACTAAAGTACAAAGTGTTACCCGACCAGTAATTGGATGCAGTAAGTGGCGAAAAAACCGATGCCTATGATGCCCAAAGTGCCGAATATGATGCCCATCCGCGACACGGCGTTGGGCATGGCGAGCAGGCCGGCGCCCAGGCAGCCCTTCAGCATGTGCATCATGGTCTCCGAGTACCTGCACAGTAATACAATATCTCACTCAATGAACATGTAAGAAACTGGCAAGTGTATGTCCACGCACGGTCTCATACATTCCAACTGCAAATGTAAGTTTGTACGCACAATATTGACAGATTTGATGTTATTTTAAGACTTCATAAAAATATAGGTTTTTATATTTATTTACATTGCACAATCTGAACTTAGGTTGTACAAAGACATAATTAATTGTACAATCCATAATAATATTATAAATGCGAAAGTGTGTCTGTCTATGTTACCTCTTTACGCTTAAAGGCTCGTACACACAGGCGCGACGCGACACGCGACACAAAGGCACCGCAAGTCGCGCAACGAGCGGTGCCTTTGTGTCGCGCGCGAATCGCGTCGCGCGTCGCGCCTGTTTGCAGGAGCCTTAAACCGATTTAGATGGAATTTGGTATAGAGATAGTTTGAGTCCCGGGAAAGGTTATAGGATAGTTTTTATCCTGATATCCTCACGGGATCGACACTTATGCGGGTGAAGCCGTGGGGCGCTGCTAGTTATTAATACATTAACCCTTTGTATGCCGGGAGCGTAGAAATCGCGAGACACAATGGTTTTTAATTGTTTTCTGTAATTACGGCATTCGACCGGTTAAAACATGTATCATAAGCACCGAATTGATCCTAGACAATGTTCCTTGTTCCTAATGGCATGCTGTATTTAAAAATAAATAAAGTGGTAACTTTAAAAAAGCATAGTAATTTTATAAATATGTTTGAAGGACATTCTTTCCAAAAAAAATGTACCGCGCGTTGATGTCTTTATAATAGCCAAAACTTAAAACTGAGGTGTCGGTTACGGTAACAGTGTCGTGAGTTCAATGGTTTTTCCCATCTCAAAAAATACCCAACGCGCCTAAAAAGTTTTCACTTCAAAAAGAACAAAACATTGAATGACCTACTTGTTAATTCAATCCCAATCATAAACATGATGCGGACTACCTATAGTTGTACAGCAAGCCGTACGTCTGCGGTGATACTTTGACCTTGAGCCAGCCTCGTGTACCACGGAGTTTCAATCACAAACATAATGCGGACTACCTATAGTTGTACAAAAAGCCGCACGTTTGCGGTAATACTTTGACCTTGAGCCAGCCTCGCGTAGTACGGAGTTTCAATCATAAACATGATGCGGACTACCTATAGTTGTACAAAAAGCCGCACGTTTGCGGTAATACTTTGACCTTGAGCCAGCCTCGCGTAGTACGGAGTTTCAATGATAAACATGATGCGGACTACCTATAGTTGTACAAAAAGCCGCACGTTTGCGGTAATACTTTGACCTTGAGCCAGCCTCGCGTAGTACGGAGTTTCAATCATAAACATGATGCGAACTACCTATAGTTGCACAGCAAGCTGCACGTCTGGGGTGACACTTTGACCTTGAGCCAGCCTCGCGTAGCACGGAGTTTCAACGACTACCTGTATTTTTATCCGCACTTACGTGGTGGGTTTCGCTACCTTGCGATGCTCGTGAGGATCAAAATCTTCGTCCTCAGCAACTACAACAGAAATCATAGAGTGAGCTGTTAGCTGGGTGCCGCTAGTACACGGTCACACGCAAACGCCCGGCGCCAGACGCGACGCCGCGCCCGCGCCGCCCCGCGCTGCGAGCTGGCAGCGCCTCGAGCGCCTGCTGCTACTGGTTCCTTACGCGCAGTTATAATGTCGTCGAACCCCGCCACCACGTATTCGAACACGAACATGTTGGCGACTCAGCTGTCTTACTCCTGTACCCTATTACAAGTGCTCGGGTGCCGCGGCGCCGAGGTCAGTTTCTGTTTATCGTCCTGTGAATGATTTTCTACTGCAATGGTGCAATGGCGAATAAACATGAATGTCATCTGTCAGTTAGCACCAGTCACAGATATCAGAACACTCCATAGATACTAGAGCACACTGAAAACAGAACAGCACGGACGGATTTGTTGGGACCAGCACAAGGATCTTTAAGGTGGATTCAGACATTGCGAGGCATGTGCAGCGCACGGCGCTCATCGCATGCTTCACAATGTGTGGACGTTCATATTCGTGGTGAGGCATGTGCTACACATGTGCCAAGCGCCTCAGTGGTCAGCTGAATGTCTCATTACATTAATTGTGGACGTAGTCGCGCATGCACGTTCGAGGTGTGCGCCGCGTACGATATCCACGCACGCCTCGACTGAGAAAATGAAACTGCGTTTGCTCGGGCCAAACAGCGCATGCTCGGGCCGCTCCAACCCACACAGCAGCACTCAAGATGGCGCCGTCGCATTGCGTGCGCGTATCGGCTGCTGCTTTTATAATTATTCATTAAATTATTAAAAAAAAGAGAAAAGAAAAAGTCGTCGTCGTTGGTGGGTCAAAAAGGTCTTCCGCCAGCATTTTAAATTCGGAAATAAACTTTTCGAAGCCCAACATTCTATTGCATTGCACAAATAAAATTAATAATTATAATCTAATTTTAACTAAGCAAATACACTATGGAATAAAATAAAATATTGCTCGCGCAGAGGCGTTCGTGGTGCGCCGTTTGCGGCCATGCAATGTCTGGATCCACCTTTAGGCGCGTGGCCAAAGAGTAAATATTATAAAGGCGCGTGGCCAACATCGGAACCGACGCCGCCGCCCTCTTAATTTTTCAATACGATTTCTGTGTCAATTTCGCAAATGTCAAATGTTCAAATGTTTTGAGGAGTTTTTGGCGGGATTTCTTCGAGTGAAGTCTAGTTGGCTGTTTTAATTATTCGCAAATTGATTCCTAGTGGATATTGTGATGTAAAATTGGTGTAGTTTTGTATCTCAAGTGTCTGCGCAACTGGACAATATGTGGAATCATTGAAACAGACGCGATCCCGGTAAAATGGAGCTGAGAATTTTTTTGTAGTTTTGGCTACCTCAGCGAATTTTACCGGGAAACTTGATTCGATACATTTGCTGCCAAATACTCCTAATCCATTAGAATGTGTACACCCATATTCTAATGTCATGTTAGACTAAAAAAAAAGTGTTTAGTGGATTTTAGTTTAGTGGATTTTAGTACGTGAAATTGGCAAAATTGTGGTGTTTATTCCACAAAAGCCATTATTCAAGAGTTGAAGTTGAAAATGTTAGGTAAACATTTGACAAATGTGTACTTTTTGTACTTAGCATCAGGAATTACAAATGCGCTGGAATGACATTGACAGGAGGGCGTTGCTGATATAGAGTGCGCGCAAGATAAGTTTGCGCGCGACGTTTCCCTGCTAGCACTTTTAATCACATTGGGCGTAATGATGACAATTATTTACTTTGGAAAACTCGGAAAGGTTAGGTTAGGTTTTTTTTTTTTTTTTTCATTCTCCTACCGCCAACATGATTGGGGCCTATTCTGTATCTGTACCTCTTCCATACCAGTTCTCGCTATCATGCCTCTCGCACTTTCATGCCTCATACTGTATGTCTTTCTTTTATCCTTCATCACATATCCTGTGGGTGGGACTCCCACTATTTAACTATTTCCTATACTTCTACTTTTTTATTTCTATACTTTCTACTTATTTTAGGGAAAATAATTTTTTCAGGGTGTTTACTTGTACAGACAGCGTCAGTATGTGCTAACCCCTCAAGTTTTAAAATGTTATACATTGGTTATACATTAAATTCCTTACAAATAATGTAAAGAATATGTGGGGACTGTGTCTTACGTACCCATCCCTTGCATAGTTTTAAGAATGTAGTATTGTATAGAAGAACTTATTGTAATAATTTTTAGAAAGTTTCATTTTTCTGTTTTTCCCACGTTGAACATCTGCAAGCGATTTAAGTTACAGTCACAATTGACAGGTTAAAACCGGCTCATATACTGTCAGAAGGTCAATCTGCGCCTAGCGAGAATATCACAACTTATATTGTAAAGCAAAACGATCACCAAACCGCTGCTTCTGATCAACCACTTAATGCAGATAGCAACATGCAACCACAGCAACAGCATATTCCTCGCCGTTCTAGTAGGCGAGTTAAATTTCCTGATTACTATCAGGCAGGTGTTTCGTGATCTTTATCACTGGTAGGGGGGTACTGTGGGGACTGTGTCTTACGTACCCATCCCTTGCATAGTTTTAAGAATGTAGTATTGTATAGAAGAACTTATTGTAATAATTTTTAGAAAGTTTCATTTTTGTGTTTTTCCCACGTTGAACATCTGCAAGCGATTTAAGTTATAGGTACTATTGTCTTTCATGATTCTTTACTTTTAGTTAAGGTTCTTCATTGTTCTATTATGTTTAGTTATCTTGTATTGTACCCATTTGCTATTGTTAGTTAAGGTTCATTGTTCTGTTATTTTTAGTTGTCTTGTATTGTACCCATTTGCATTTCTCGTGTTTTATTATTGTACTTTTAAAATGTAATCGTTTTGCTGCGTCCTTTGTGTAAAATCGTTGTGCCGCTTCCTTTGTCTAGTGAACGGCAGATTTGGGAGAGTTTTGGTTCGGAGCTTCAGTCTGTTTTTAACCAAGATCGTGCGAGGTCCTCTCTGACCCCGATCATATTTTACTCGCTGAAGCTCGCCGTAACCTAGTGTTTCTATTCGTTTTACTCTTCATATAACATTATTTAATTTTACCTTTTCGTGTCAAGTGTAACTACTAGCTTTAGTTACTTGATATCGTAATAAATTAATCGCTACTTCTGTGTACAACTTACTTCAGTGTATCACTTGCCCACGCAGCCGGTCACGAATTCCCACAAATACTTCAAAAAGAACCCACATTGTTTCGACTCAGATTCGAACCATCGCATCACCGAACGTCGTCATACTCATACCGGCAGTTTGACGAACTAGCCAGCGAGCCCATATGAATTGCGTTGAAATTGTTATCTACTATGGTCTGAGTCTAATCGATAGATGTGGGGTGGGGATGTCTAATCGATAGATGTTATAATTTGAGGGTATCCATTAATTTTACTTACTTACGTTGTTTTTATAAAATTAATCCATACCCTCAAGTTATAACTACAACGTTTGATGTATACGTTCACTTAAAACGGCGAAGAGTAAACGACTACGATTTATCCATTAATTTTTAAAATGATTTATGATTTTATGAGAACTAAAATTGTAGTTGTTCTGTGTGAACAAAATGTGAGCATAAAAGGAATTGCGAGACAGCTTGGCATAGCAGTAAGTTCATTATAATATTAATTGTGTTCTCCGATTTTTTTCTTGTTGAGCTATTTGCGGTATCTTGTGTGTGGTATTTAATAACTTATTTAAAACCATGTTTTTCTATACAGAGACAAACGGTGCGCTTATGGGTGCGCAGATTTCAAGAAACCGGCGATGTTAAGACAATGTCCATGGGTCGGAGAACTACTGGGATCTATACGGACCAATCTGAACATAATCGGGATATTGTACACCGCTGTTTACATCCACTCGTTACAGTTCGCAACGGCATGGAATATCTCTGTCCACGGTTCGAAGACATTTACACGCAGCGAAAATTCACAGTTATCGACCTGCAAAATATGTCTAACAGAAGAACATCGAAGAGAACCAGAAAAAGCAGTTATATTAATTAAGTATGACAACAAAATGAACAACGAAGACATTTAACTCATTTGATTCCACTATTTTACTTTGTATAGCAAAATATTCTAAGTAGATAATATCATGAGCTAATAAGAGATGTTAATTGATTATCTATTGATAACATGTTTATTCACTTATTATGCTCATGATTGTAATCCTGCCAAACTAACTTCTAGTTCCTAGACAAGTTGCAAATGCTTCAAAACTTGTCTCTTTCGATGTCACTTGTCAGACTGTCAAATGTCAAATTTGTATACTGAGACGGCATGACAGGTCACGTGACATTTCGTTAGGTTATGTCAATCTAAAATATTTCTACCGCTTACTATTTTATCGTTTACGTTAATAGGATGCCACTTGTCTAGGAACCCAATTGTGTCAGTTGGTAAAATAGTATATTATGATAACTGTAAATAAAATTATCAAATCAAAATAAATCTTTGTTGTAAAATAAGATCATAGTTTTGTTAAATAATAGCAATAATAAATATTATTATATGATTATTAAGGTATTTTATTTTTCTTTATTTTAAAATTCTTTATAAATAATTACTAAAACAAAATAGAAAAATATATTAAAATAATAATTATAATGAACAAAAAGCACATTTCGTGCCTATGACACGGTCTTGAAACCTCTAGTCTATTTAGACGACGAATGAAACGTTCGTAAATGTTAACCCTATTTATTGCTTGTCGTTTTCGCAATAATAAAAGTATTAACGTTTTATTGAAAAAAAACAATAATAAAAACAGAATTTTAAAAAATAAATATTATCTTAAACTTATTTATTCACTAATTACGTTAGCTGCAGTCAGAGGATCGAAAAAAAACCAAATTGACTTAGAAAAGTATTTAATTAAAGATTTAATTATAAAAATTACATTAATTACTTATAGAATAAAAGAGATGAGACCTAATCGAAGTATGATTATGGAATACCAGATTAATTAAATTATAGTCTACAAGAAAATGTTCATTGACGTCACTTTTGCTGCACTTGCATTTGCACTTCGATCTGTTGAACAAAATGTAGGGCAGCAACTCAGCGATCTTCATATTGGGCGATTGCGTATTTCACTAAAACAATAAATTAATTAAAATAAAATGTTTTTGCAAAATACAAAAACCAACTTGGGCCTATCACGGATTTGAACGCACATGTCTTTTGGAGGGGTAATCACTTAATGAAGCTGTGTGTACATATAAAAACTTAACTTATTTACTTATTTACATAAAACTTATCTCTTAAGACTATTACACGATACTTATTTTTAGTTACACATTCTAATAAAACACTTAATTTTAACACAACTTAATTACAAATTCTACTCTTACACTATTACAATTCTACTTTTACACTACTTAACTTATTTCTATTGCTCTTAACCTACTGCTTATCCTATTTTACAGTTTATTTTGCTTAGGTACTATGTTAACTAATACTATATACAATATAATATGTAAACATAGTTGTTTCATCCACTTTTATTTCTTTCTATTACTTTTAGGGCTATACCTTCGCAGTAGGTAGTTTGTTCTTGTTTTGCCTGACATTATTTCCCTTACGGTTTCTCTCTGTAATCTTATGCCTAAATCTTGCTCAAAATTGTAACGATCTTTTAAAAAGATGGGGCATTCAAGTAAAATGTGTGGGACTGACTCTACCACATTCGGGTCACAGGTGCACGATGGGCTCTCTTTACACTTAAAGCGGTTTAAGTATTCCGAGAACCCAACCGTGCCCTGTTAGGACTTGTGTAAGCACGCCTGTTGGCCTCACCTGTTTCACAATACGGTAGGCAGCTACGGCGTCTGGAAGAAACATTTTCGTCACCGAGGCCGTCTCGCCAGACACATATCTCCGGTTCCACTCATCAAGCGAACCCAAACGGATTTGACGCTTAATGAATGAAACCGGACACCGGTCATAGTCCGGCTTCCTCCGTGACGACAATGCCGCTTCCTTCGCCAGCTCATCCGCGCGTTCGTTCCCATGCAGGCCCGCGTGAGCCTTGACCCAGAAGAAAGAAACATCTTTTTTCTGTTCCAACGCCAGAGCCAAATTGGCTCGTGCGCGGACCGCCAGGAGGTGGAGAGAGCCATGGCATGTAAGCGTCTGCAATGCTGACATTGAGTCGCTGTACACCCCATAGCTCGTCTCTTTGCGCTTGAGGATTTCGTCCCTTGCTTTGCAAATGGCCAGTAGTTCAGCCTGATAGACAGTGCAGTACGCGGCGAGGCTGAGCTTGAGGTTCTTGGTTTCACCTACATTATCCCACAAGGATAATGCGGCTCCGACCTTCCCCTCAATCTTGCTGCCGTCAGTGAATATTCGCACTGCCTGCACGTTATAACTGTCCACAAGCGGTTGGTCTGCCAGGCTCATGAACTCCAGGGCCATTTGTTTAGCAGGGTGAGGAGTTTCTGCAAATCTCACCACACTCTCAATCTCCCTGTCTCCTGGCACGAACTGGGACGACCCACTCCTTGCCTCATACAGGGCGGCTGCCTCTTGTATGCGCAGGTCTTCCGCCGCTTTTCCGGCAAGAGCCGGTCCTCGATGCCTGCGAAGCAGGCTCTGGTAAAGGCCCTCTCCTCCATGATAACCTTTCGGATTATATCCTCAAGGTTGGAAGGGGAGGAGGAGGAGCCTCCTACTACCTGACCTGGGGCAGGTTGGGCAGGCCGGGCCGTGGCCTCAGCCAGCTTCTGGTGAAGCTGGCTGACCTCCGCCTGCAGGCGATCCACCTTCGCCTGCAGCTGCCGCGTTTCGTCCGTGGCCGTCCGCTTCACCAGCTCCAAAACAATGCCGTGCAAACTGGCGGCCCGGCATTTGAGGGCCTTCTGAAAGGTCCCCTTCAAATTAGAGGACTTTGAGGCGACCTCCAGTACCTCTTCCTTGTCTTCCTGTGCCATGCGCTCCAGTTCCGCCAGGGAGTGGTCAGCATACAGCACACTGGGTGCACCATAGCCAGCCCTCGACCGGGCGATTTGCGCCTGGCGCTCCTTAGCAGCGACCCTCTCCTCCAGGTCTTGCTGGAGTTGCGTCCTTTTCGCCAGGTTTAGCTGGCGCTCGGCATCTACCAGGCCCACATCATGGGTGGAAGCAGCCGCATTGGAAGTCGAAGCCTTTTTGGACTTCGACTTCTTCTTCGCCTTGCTTCCGGCCGACTCCGAGGAGCCCTCGGACCCGAGCCTCAGATAGGCCCTCTTCCGCTTGAGGCGGTCGTTTTCGGCCGCCGACGTATCAAGATTGGAGCCGTCGGAGTCCGACAGCTCGTCTGGCCTGCTAAACAAGCTGGCCGCAGATGGTGCGCGGCCAACGTCGCCGGCGTGGCCCTGAGAAGGGCCGTTGGGTTGGCCCTGAGAAGGGCCGTTTGAATCGCCCTGGGAAGAGCGATTCGAAATAAAACGCCCAGAGGCGTCACGCATAGGTTTGCCCGTCATATTCGCAGACGACCGCACTGATGCCTACGAATCACAGCGCACTTTAGCCGCCGGTCTGCCACTCCGTTACGGTGGTCAGACACGGCGTTGCCCGGGGGAAACTACGAGGAAGTATGCGCTGTGGGGGAACCCCCAACGTGGGGATCCCTTTTTTTTTTTTTTTTTTTGATCCGGGGTGGAAAATCCTCATGGATGTCCGCCGCCCTGGGGCGGGCGGCGGGGTCTGTCAGACTCTTACTGACTAAAAACCACCCCGGGTGTTCCATCTCACACCTACGCCGGGGGTCGCGGGAACGTACGAAACGTGGGGATCCCTTTTTTTTTTTTTTTTTTTTTTTTTTGTCGCTGAGAAATGACATTACGCATCTCCGATCGTCGGGGGACGATACGGAGTATGTGGGACTCCCTGCCAAGGTGGCAGTATACCCACTAAAACTCAGCGGTGTTCCCTCGTCGCCTTGATGGAGGGGTCATGGGAATCCGGCTCAGCCTTTGCGTCCACAACCCCCCCCGGCGCATGCCCGCCTAACTGGCGGGCCCCGCATGTCCCCCCAGCTGGGGGGCTACGGGAATGGCCGGGAACACCTGGCCATTCCCATCCCGCACTGATGGAAGCCTGTGCAATACAGGCGAGGGTGCCCCCGCACCCGTCGCCTGCTGGCTTCCACCTGGGAGGAGTCGGAGGTGACTGTCATACTGACGTCGTCTTCGGCCCGTCCTCCGCCTTCGGAGCGGCGGCGCGAGAGGGTCTTCCTCCCGCGCGCGCTCCGCCACCTCCTTCTGGGACATGACGTGTTCGCAGAAGGAGGCGACTGCCGCCCAGGACCCCTCGTCCCTCAGCATGGCGTTGACCAGGCCGGGGAGCGAGAGGTCCGTTCCGATCGCCGCGGTGAGACTGCGGCGCGGCTCGGACCACGACGGGCACACCTCAAGAGTGTGCTGCGCCGTGTCCTCCGCCGCGCCACAGCCGTGACACGACGGCGTCTCCTCCCGCCCGATACGGTGCAGGTACGATCCAAAGCAACCGTGCCCGGACAGCACCTGCACCAGACGGAAGGAGAGGAACCCGTGCGACCGCTCGAGCCAGTCTCGCAGGACCGGCCCAATCGCGTCTAGAGTTCGGCGGCCGAAGGCTGCGGCGGCGAGGTCCCGCGTCCAGTGGACGACTATGGCGTCCTTCGCCTCCCGCCGGACGGCCTCCCGCTCTTCGGGGGCGGGGCGTTCTCCTCTCGCCCTCCGCCCCGCCGTCCATTCATACACTCTGGCGAGCACCCACGCCTCGAGTTCCCAAGGCGGGGTGCCGGCCAGAGCGCATGCCGCCGAGAAGGCGACCGTGCGGTAGGCCCTCGCCACCCGCTGGGCTATGGCCCTTTCCCTGTGGAGGGAGTCCTCCCAGATAGGGGCCCCGTAAAGGGCCATACTCCTCAAGATGCCGGCGTAGAGCTGCCGGCATCGCGCGCTGGGCCCCCCCAAATTGGGGAGCAGCCACGAGAGGGCGCCCGCAGTCTTCAGCAGGCGCGTCGACAGCCCGCTAAAATGCGGGCCGAAGCGCCACCTGCTGTCGAGTACAAGGCCCAGATATTTCATCTATTTATTTATTTATTACAGTTACAAATTATGTCATATTCTACAGATTGGATGCGATTTCTGGTATACTGATTAGGTTTGGTTACAATACTTCTTAATCTAAATTTGGTCTAAAGTTTTACAATGTTTTTTATTTATTACAGTTACAAATTATGTCATATTCTACAGATTGGATGCGATTTCTGGTATACTGATTAGGTTTGGTTACAATACTTCTTAATCTAAATTTGGTCTAAAGTTTTACAATGTTTTTTATTTATTACAGTTACAAATTATTATGATAATATGTTTCAGATTTGATACGATTTCTAGTATATGGGTTAGGTTAGGTTACAATACTTCTTATTTCTAATAGTGTTCTGAAGTTTTACAATTTAGTTTACTTATTTATTTACTACGGTTACAATAGGTATGTTGGTTAGGTTTTGGATGCGATGTTGGGTTGGGAACTTGGGACTTGTTCGGTGGTGTTTAGATGTTTTGGTGAGGCTTTTTGACCAGGGACTTCGCTAGCCTGATCAGTGAGTCCACGACGTCCGCGTCTCGGTGTTGTATGGCCATCTTCATATTGTATTCGATGACCGTTTTCGTCGGCGCGCCCATCGCTCTCTTTGCGAAGAGGCCTGTGGCGTCGTCGGCGTCGTCGGTGTAGTAGACGCAGCTGACCGTATGTCTCGACACCGCCACCACCGCGTGGGAGATGCTGTCATGGATCTGGAGCCTCCTGGACTTGGTGTTTATGATGATGACGCTGTCGTAGGTCAACCCCTGGGCTTCGTGTATGGTCAACGTGCGCGAACCTTCGCCAGACCCATATCCCTGGCTCACAAGAGAAGCTTTCTCCTCCTGCGTGTGAACCAGGAACAGGGTGTTTTGGGCAGTGCTTGGTATTTGCGCTTTCGTATAACCCATCACTCTCAGGGAGTGGACCTGCGACAGCGAGGACTTGGAGGAATATATACCGGAGTATATATCGCTCAGTGCGTATGCCACGTCCATGGGATTTCGGTGTGTGCAGAACAACTGCAGGGTGATGCCAGTCACCAAGTCTGGACGGGTATACCTTAACTTGAAAAGGTTTTGTCTGTCCAGGAATGGTAGCTGATTGACGTCTCCGATAAGGACAATTTCGCCTGCCCCAGACAACTTTGCCGCCATTACTATGGCCCCAAAATGGTTCATTAGAGCTTCGTCTACCGTGAGACGGTAACATTTGTCTCTCTGTCTGAACCCGTTGGCCAAGATTGAGGTCATAGTGCGCACCTTGGTCTTTACTCGGTCTCCTAAGCGGTGCGCGAGCTTCGCTCGGAGATCTTTGGCTGCTTCGGTTGTCGTGGTGACTATGACGTCCTTCTCCTCATCGAAGTGTTTCAACACCCAAGTCGTTTTGCCGCAACCCGGAACCCCGTTTACCCACCTGATATTGGGTACCGCCCAGCTTTCCTGCGATGCCGGAGTGTCTGAGATCCCCAAAATGGTTTGTGCCACTTCGAGGATCTTGTCGTCCGGCATGATCTTGGTACATTTGGCGGTAACCACTATCGGGTCGTCGCTTGGCGCGTTGAAACTAATTTTGCCCGAGCGCTCCGTTTCCTCTTCATCCAGGGTCACGAACCCGTTACTCGCGCTGTAGGCAGCCATGTACGACCCCTTCATTTCCCCTTTGATGACCTGGGAAGTGACGTTGTCGTACACTGCTGCCTCAGATTCCTTGAGCAGTACCCTTAACAGTCCTTCAGATTCTCTGTGGAAGGTCTGCAGGATCTTCTTGCATGTCGCGAGATTGACCCTCTGGTCGCTCTCACGATTGCTACGTACTCAAGGAATGCGCTCTTAACATGGTCCGTGGTGCCCGAAGTCACTGCGAGGGTCGGCGGGCTGACTTGCCCTTTGTCGGCTCTGGTTGGTTTGGGCTTCTGGGGTGTTGGTGTTTTTGGTGTAGTTTTAAAGAAATTTGTTACCGCTGTCTCCAGTTTGCGGGTTGGGTCCGATACGCGGCTGGTGTTTGGGAGCAGTGCGCCGAGGAAAGTGCCAATGGCTTTGAGGCTACTCCTCGACCGCGCCCGGTCCTCTGGGCTGGTTTTTGCGCTCTGCTCCTTTGCCGCTTTTTCGGCCGCTGCCTTTGCCTGGGCCCTCTCAGATCCGCTTATTGTGGTCGGTCCTGTTGTGGGGGTCGTCGCGATGGCTGTTGGCCGTCCGGGGGACTTTAGGAAACTCAAGGTTTCCCCCCTGTCCTCATAGACGACCACCTCGTGTTTTTCTGAGGCCTTTGAACAGCCGAAGCGATCGACGACGTCTCCTCTCTCTCTTTCGACCACCATCGCGTCGATGCTGATGGTACGGGCTGTTACTGCCAGGTAGTCTGCTGCCTCCCTGATCTTTTGGAGTAGCGAGCTTGCCTGGGCAAATGGAGTTTCCTCTCCCCACTCGAGTAATGCGATCGTCTTTCCTTTAAATCGCACTAGACGGCATCGGTGAGAGGCTACTACCACTTGAGGCAGTGCAGCATACTTGCTGCCTTTCATGCTCGCTTTGGTGGTACTTCCGTTGATCAGGGCGGCAAGGCCTGGTGAGATGGGTATCCGGGCTCTGGCTCGGCTTGAACCTATGCAGAAGCTTATTCCCAACCTTTCCCTCTCCCGATTCATAAACAGGGCGACGCCTCGCAGTCTGATACCTGGGGCTCCATCTCCTCCGCATCCCAGGAACTGTGTTAATGACATGGCGTTAGGGGCTGGCTGAGGGCTGGCTTCCGCTGTTTCCGATTGTGATTCTGTTGGTATTTCCGCTTCTGCTGTTTGTTGAGTGGTGTTTCTGTGGGTGGTATGTATGCTAGTGGTGAGTGGTATGTGTGTTTGTGGTGTGTGTGTTCGGTGTTGAGTTGTTGTTGTTGTGATGGTCGTTGTTGACGTGGTGGTTGTTGATGTTGTTGATGGCGTGGTGTCTGTTGACGTGTTGGTTTGTCTTTGTCGATTCTGACGAGGCAAGGTTGCGTCCGTTTTGTTTGCCCCCGCCGCGACCGCAGCGACTCCGCTCACGAACGCCAAGAATGGTGTCCTTGTGGCCAGTCTCCCCATGATGGTGTGGAGTGTGGACTGGCTTAGCTGGGTTTCCAATTTTACCTCCAGCTCCATTCTGTCGTGACCAAATCTTGGTCACTCAAAGAGCAAGTGCCAGACTGTTTCCTCGCAGCTAGGGTCACAGACGCATGAGGGACTATCTTTGAGATGGAAGCGGTGGAGGTACGCTGAGAATCCTCCGTGTCCTGTTAGGACTTGTACATGGGCCGGTGTGAGAGCTGTGTCTCTGAGCATTCTTTTCGCCGCCAGGACGTCTGGGAAGAATACTTTCGTGACCGCCCCTGTACTCGAGGACTCGTATCGCGTCTGCCACTTCCTTATAGTCTCCTCCCGTATCTTCCTCCTCACGAACGATACGGGGACCTTCCTGTAGTCAGATGTTGTGTGTGTAAGTGCTGCCTCCTTGGCCAGCTCGTCCGCTCTCTCATTCCCGGCCGTTCCCACGTGCGCCTTGAGCCAGAAAAACCTCACTTCCCTGTCCTCCAATCTCATCTCTCGGACGTCTCTTTTTATCTGGAGTGCCAGGTGGTGAGTTACGGACGGTCTCTTCAGCAGGTCGAGTGACGATCTTGAGTCGCTCAAGATGCTTACAGAGGCCGCCCTGGATTCTCTTGCCATCCTGACAGCTCTGTAGAGGGCGTACATTTCCGATTGGAAGACTGTGTTGTGAGGCTCCAGGCCGAAAGTACTGGACTTTGACTCCTTACCGTTCTCCCACCAAGTAAGGGCAGCTCCGACTTTCCCCTCTATCTTGCTGCCGTCGGTGTATATTTGGGGACCGGTTACTTGATGAGTTTCCAGTGTTTCAGGAGTCAAGTCCTCAAGGCGTGCATATTCCGTTGTAATGAGTAGTGCTGGATGGGGTTGTTGGGAGAAGTGCACGTTGCACTCCAGTTCGCAGTCCGATGGTATGAACTCCCGGGAATGGCCCTTTTTGATCGTGAAAAGGGTTGCCGCCTCGATTACCCGGAGATCTAGGGGTAGTTGGCCTGACAGGATGAGTGCCGATGTCAGAGAAACCGTGCGGTATGCCTTGCAGATTTTCTGCGCGAATCCCCTCTGCAGTGAGTCAAACTGATTCCTTGTCATCAATTTCCCAGCTGCGGGGGCCCACGCACTCGCTGCATACAACACGATAGGCTCTATCACCGACACGTATATTGTCCTGATTATCTCTCTGTTCAGACCCCAAGTCACTTTTGCCGCGCATGCCAACTGCTTGTAAATGTCCGCGGCCTTTTTACAGGTCGCAGCCACGTGCGCATTGAAAGTTAGTTTAGAATCTATTGTCAGACCTAACAGCTTGACCTCTTCGACCAGGTTGAGTCGCACACCCGACATATAGAGTATCGGAACGTCGTATTTTAGCTTTTTCGTTAACACCATCGCGTTGGTCTTATGCGCGGCGAAACGTAGCTTGTTTTTGACGCCCCATTCCGATACTATGTCTAGTGTGTCATTGGCCGATTGCTGCAGGGGACCAGTTGTAAAGTCCGAGAAAACCAGGACAACATCGTCTGCGAAGGCTTGACAATATACCCCCATTCTAGCCATTCTGTGAAGGAGCGAGTCTAGGATAAGGTTCCAGAACGTCGGTCCGGCAATTGAGCCCTGGACGCATCCTTTCGTGGTGCCCTTCTCGCTAGTCGCTCTGGCATGACCCTGATGTTCCGGTCTTCCAGGTATGAGGTGACGAGAGCGTAGATGTTGGTGGGGCAGTTCTTAACTACCAACTGTCTTTTGAGAGCTGGCCACCACGCGTTATCGAAGGCCCCCTCTATGTCCAATGATATCAAAAGCACGATTTTTTTTGCTTTGATTTCGGCACGTATGTGTCCCATTAGGGCATAGAGGGCGTCCTCGGTACCGCGCTGCGGCATGAAACCGTACTGATTTGTGTTTAGAGTCGGGAGGAAGTGCCACTGGAGTCTGCCTACAAGGAGTTTCTCGACGATTTTCCCCAGGACCGAGAGCAGGCCTATTGGCCTGTACGACTTTGGGTTGGTATAGTCGTCCTTTCCTGGCTTGCGGAGAATGCACACGTGGGCGACCTTCCACTGCTTCGGGAAGTGTGACAGCGACAGGCACCTGTTTGCTATCGCCAAGAACAGGTGTTCTTGGCGATAGCAAACAGGTGCCTGCGATAGGGAGGTCCCTATCGCAGTTTATTGCCGCCGTGCAGATGTCCGCTGTCAATCCGTCGGGGCCGGGGGCTTTTTTCGGATTCTGGTTTTGGAGAACCATTTCCAGCTCCGCGGCCGTGAAAGATGGATCATCAGCGGACAGTCCTTGGGGGTTTTCCTCCTCCGCTAGCCTCCTCAGAGCCGTGTGGTATGGTTGTTCGGCATCCGTTGAGTCATCGGGGTAGAAGGTCTTTGCCAGAAGATCCGCCGACTGCTCTGGGCTGAGCGTCTCACCCGCGGTGTTCCTCAGGAGCGCGTCGTCCTGTCTTCTGGCTGTCTTCCTTAGTACCCTGTAGATGCCGTCCCACATGCTCTCTCGGTCCTGCTTCGTGCAGAACTCCTTCCAGCCGGCCGTGGCGGCTTCCGTCGCCGCTGTGGTGTAAGTGTTTTTTGCTATTATGTAGTCTTGGATGGTGAAGTGTCTCCGGCATTCGGCCGCGTTTCGGATCCTTCTCTTCTTCCTCATTGCGTCTTTTTTGAGACGCTCCAGAGAAGGAGTCCACCATGGGGGCTTTTCCTCGTGTTTAGGCGACCCCAGTTTTGGGATCGCTACCTCGCATGAGCAGTGGATGTTATGCGTGTATTTCTTGACTATTGTCTCCAGATCCTCCGGGTTCGAGACGTTCGAGACTCCGGCTGATGTGATGCCTTCTTCTGCCAGGCCGGTCTTGAAGTGCGTGCTGAAGTCTGACCACCTTGCCTTCTTGGTGTTATAGATGCGCGTCGAGATTGGCCTTAAGGGTTCTAAGGCCTTCTCTAAGCGCATCGAGAAGGTTATAGCATTGTGGTCCGAAGTTGTTACACTTCTTTCAACACGCCAATCCTCGACCTTACCCAACAGCGACAGGCTGCATGCGGTCACATCAACGATGCTTGTGCACCACCTGTCCCCTCTGTAAGTCTCGAACGTTGGTGTTTGGCCCGTGTTTAGGATGTGGAGATCCCGCTCGTTGAGGAACGAGTTGTACGCTGCCCCGCGATGGTTTTCGGAAACACTTCCCCACCACTGGCTCCAGGCGTTTACGTCTCCTCCCACCAGGATGTTTGTTGTGCGTAGTTTTTGTATAGTGTTGTTTATTTCCGAAAGGTAGGGTTCAATGTCCTGGTCACCCTCCAAATAGACCGATAGCACTCCGAGACTGAGCTGGCCCACCTTCAGTAAAACGGCGGCGATGTTCTCTGTCACAAGCTGGGGGTCGTGGATGACCTCCAGGTTGTTCCCGAAAACAACGATCGCCGCTTTTACTGGTTTCTGGCGGTTTAGGCTGCACTGGATGACTTGCGTGCCGGGGTTTTGCTTCATCACACCTGTTCTTCCTACATAGGGCTCTTGAACAAGTGCTACTGAAACTCCCCTTGCTTGTGCCGCCATATGAAGTTCTTCTGTGGCCAGCTTGGAGCGCTGAAGATTGCCTTGGATGAATTTCAATCTTGGTATCGGTCTCTTTGAATTTTGGGGGGTGTCCGCTTGTGTGATTGGTGTTTCCGTCTCGTTGCCCTTAGCAATAGGAGACGCGCGACCTCGCTATGCCATCCCATTTTTGGCGTTCCGGGCAGTCTTCGCTGAACGCCGTGTGCGCCAGGTCTCTGCCCGTCTTGTGGATGATCTTGCAGTTAATACATGTGGGTTCTTTGCCCTCCGTTCTTATGAGGCAGTCCCTTCCACTGTGCGCGCCGCTGCAGAAGCTGCAGATGTCTTTTGCGGCTTTGCACAATTGTCTGTTGTGCCCGTATTGTAGGCACTTTGTGCACTGCACAAGGGGCGACTGATCCTCGATCGGGCATCGTTTAATGCCCACATGTATTTTCTGCACCGCCGTGTAACTTTTCCAGAGCTCTGGGGAGAGCTCCAGAACAGGGTGACATTCGTGGGGGTTCCTCGCACGCTTCCTATACCGTACTTTTAGGGTCTGTCTCTCCACAGCGACGTTCTGCAGAAGATGCTTATTCTGCGCTTTCACGAGATCTATGATTTCCCCGTCGCTGTAACTCGACAGTACTCCCCTTATGCAAACGAGCGGATTTTGCGGTTTGGGCTCTTGGACCTTGAGCCCCGCGCTCGACTGGACTTGTTCCTTGACCTTCCTCAAGTCCTCCTTGCTGGCGCACCTCATAACCACTTTTTGGTTACGGGCTTTCCGCACAGTGTCGACCCGGGCTCCGCTCGATTTGAGGTCCAAGGCTGTCCTGATCCTCTCGATCACGTTGTCCCCGGTGTGTTGTGGGTCCGTGGATGAGACGATCAGGGTGTGGTTTGCTTGTGTGGCTGGTTTCGGGGGTTTTGGTGTGCTGGCTACCTGGGCAAAGGTCTTTGGACCCTGTTGTTGTTGGGGCGGTCTATCCGCTCTGCCCAGGTCCGCTACCCCTTTTTGGATGTTCTGGAGGGTCTTTTTGACCTCCCCGACTGCTAGTTCCGCTTCCAGGTTCATCACCGGAGGTGCCTGGGTTGGCGGTTCTTTGTCGCGCAGTGCGCGGAGGTCCGCCGAGACGATCTCCAGCCTTTCGGAAATGGGTTTGAGATGATGCGTGAAGTTTATTGGAGTTGGTGGTGGTGGGGGGGAGGCTACGGGTCTGTTGGTGAGTGCCTGCAGTAGGCCGCGGAGTTCTTCAAAGGCCTCCTCGAACTTTGAGGTGGTGAGTAGGAGGCCCGTCTCCTGAATGCTCAGGTCCGGGTTCGGTTTGACCGGACGGTTGAGGTCTTCCTTGAGTCGCTCGAGATCCTTCCGGAGCACGTCAAGCTGGTTCGACGCGCTGATCACGTTTGAGTCCAGGCGTGAGAGGATTGTCCCCATTGATTCCCATTTGGGGTCGCCCGGGGCTCTTGCTCCTTCCTGCCTGGTCTTCTCGTGCTCCTTTAGGTTCCTGAGGCTCGCCGCTGTGACCTCTTCCTTAATCTCCTTGATGCCTTTGAAGGCCTCAAGGGTTTCGTGGCCCAGCCATTCCCTGATCCCTTTCGACTCTTTGAGCGTATCCGAGACGTCCGTTCTCACTAGGGAGAGCTCGACCTTCATTTGCATTATATCACGATTGTGGGCTCTCTCGACGCGCACAAGTTCTTGTGCGTGTCGAGAGCGCTCCTTCTCGAGGTTGTACTTATGCCGTGATCTAGAGTCTGCCAGTGAGAGGGTTATCTCGTACAGGCCCTGCAAGCACTCGTGGGTTGTGGTTTTGCATTCCCGCTTCATGTTCCCGGCGGCCTCCAAAGCCTCCTTACCTTTCTGAAGCAGGTCGTTTGCTTCTCGTGTTGCCAGGTCCATCTCCACCCCAGTGCCTCTTTTCGGAGTCCTGTAGAGGATACTCGGCCGTCCGATCGCTGGACGATCGGCCTGACTAGAGGCCACCGAGCTTTCCTCGTCCGAGATGATCTGGTGGGGAGGGGAAATTCCGCATTGCTCCCAGTTTATTACTATCTCGGAGATCCTGCTACGGTCCCCCGTCTGAGACGTACCGGACACCGATGGTGGTGGCGGCATCGTGGTCGATGCGTCCGGTTCCGACTCTGCCCTCGGCTCCTGTGGCTTCTGCGATGGACGCGCCGTCTTTTCAGATACGAATGATTTTTCCGACACCATGGACTTCGCGGTGTTTTTTAGAACCTTTTCTCTAAGTGTTTTAGTGACTTTTGCGGCCTCCGTGGTCATCTTGCGGGACGTACTATTTTGAGACATGTTGGTATGTAGTGGTTAGTGGGTAGGTGGTTGTTAATGTAGTTTGTAGTTGTTAGTTTTTACAGAAAGATACATTTACTAGTGAATTAATTAAAATTATTGAGTAACTTAGTTCTACAATGTGATGAAATAGTATTCGTAATGTCTATGACTGTGTTGTATTATATACTAGGATGGACTCACGGGAAACTTCGCTGGTGGTCTGCGTGTTGTCCGGTGAGGAGTCCGATAACTGCAGGGCTCGGATGGTCTAAGCCCTGGTGAGTACGCTGGTGGTGGTTCTCAGCGGAATTGCTTCGGCGTGGCTAGGCTAAGCTGGTGCGGTGCTGACGCTGGTGTCGCTTTAGGGATTCTGGCGGGGCCAGATTAAAGAGCGTTTTGCGCCCTTCAAAATGAGCCCAAACTCGGCATCCTAGGTCCAACGGGTACGAAGTTAGACTGCGGGGGGGTGAGATACCTGTGAGAGGGGTGAGGGGGGGAGGGGGGAAGGTTTCGTGGGGCGGCTATTGGAGGGGGGGTCTTGAGTTGAGGGGGAGGGGGTCAAGGGGGTCGGGGGGGGAGGTTTCGTGGGGCGACGATTGAGGGGGGGGTCAAGTGGGGGTCAAAGGGGGTCTCGGGGGGGGGGTTTCGTGGGAAGACGATTGAGGGGGGGGTCAAAGATTTAAAACGGGGGTCAAGAGGGGGGGTCGGAACAAACAAAAAAAAGGGGAGGTGGAAGTTCGTGAGAAGACGATTAAGGAGGGGGCCCGGGGCAAGGGCAAAGGGGGGGTACGCCAATTGCGGGGGTGACGTCTTGTTAAAAAAACGACAGGTGGTCGGGGTAACCTTTCTCAGGTCTGGGGCGGGGGGGGGTGGTGGAAGAGGGGGGCGGTGAATGGAGGGGGGGTTGGATTTGAGGAAGAGGAGGGGTGGGGGTGTGTGGAAGGATTGTGATGTCCCGAGTCGGAAGAGCCCAAACTCGGGGGGGGTAGGAATAGGGGTATAGGAGTTCTCTCGGGGGATGTCTTGGTGATGGTCGTGGAGTCGTCACTCTGGTGCGTGTTCTGCAGACGGATTCCTCGGCCGGCTTCGGAGTCTCCAGTACGGGCTGTGATGGCTAGTTCGACGTCGCGCCTCGTGGTTTTACAAACACGTGTTGGTAAAGTTAGGTTATTTTAGGTTATTTTGACGGAAAACCACGTGTTTTTTCCGTGTTTTTGAACCTTAATAACTCCACAGCCGCTGCTCCGATTTTTCTGATCCCGATGTTGCTGGATTGGATTTTGCCGCGTCTCTCCGGTGTATTGGAGGTAGATTGATTCCACTGACCTGTGAGATGTTATTCGCAGTCAAAGTTCAGGGGGTCCTGCTCCGAGACCCGTGGAGGTAGACACTTGCGCATACAAATCCTGGTGACTTGTCACTACACAATTTCACTGATACCTTTTTCACGTACGTACCTCAACGCGTGTAATTTTAGTGAATTTTTCTCGCGGAGGTGATGTTGTTCGTGCGATTGTTAGTCGGTTACTGGGTTAGGTTAGGTTAGGTTAGGTTGGGGGTCCCCCCACAGCGCTTACGTCCACGTCGTGATCCCCGGGCAACGCCGTGTCTGACCACCGTAACGGAGTGGCAGACCGGCGGCTAAAGTGCGCTGTGACTTGCAGCCAACACGCGGACGACTGCAAGTATGCCGAAAAAGCAAAGACGAGACGCCTCCGGGCGCTTTTTAACAGATTGTCCCTCCGGGGACGATACAAACGGCCCTTCTCAGGGCCAACACAGTGGCCCTTCCCAGGGCCAATCCACCGGCCCTTCTAAGGGCCACGTCGAAGCTGGCCGCGCACCATCTGTGGCCAGCTTATCCAGCCTGCAGGCGGAGTTTTCGGACTCCGGCGAGTCCGCCATGGACACGTCGGCGGCCGAAAACGACCGCGTCCAGCGGAAGCGGGCCTACCTGAGGCTCGGGTCCGGAGGCTCCTCGGGGTCTGTGGGCAAGTCGGGGAAGAGGCCGAAGTCGAAAAAGGCCTCGACTCCTGCTCCGACTCCTGCTTCGAGTCCGACCCACGACGTGGGTCTGGTGGACGCCGAGCGTCAGTTAGGCCTGGCAAGGAGGGAGCAGCTGCAGCAGGACCTTGAGGAGAAGGTCGCTGCCAGGGAGCAGCAGGCGCGGTCCGCCAGGTCGAGGGCTGGCTATGGCACATCCAATGTGCTGTACGCCGACCACTCCCTGGCGGAGCTGGAGCGCATGGCACTCCAGGACAAGGAGGAGGTACTGGAGGTCGCCTCCAAGTCTTCAAACCTGAAGGGGACCTTCCAGAAGGCCCTCAAATGCCGGGCCGTGAGCTTGCACGGCATTGTAACCGAGCTGGTGCAGCGCACGGCCACAGAGGAGACGCGGCAGCTGCAGGCGAGGGTGGATCGCCTGCAGCTGGAGGTCAGCCAGCTGCACCAGAAGCTGGCTGAGGCTACGGCCCGGCAGGCCCACCCTGCGCCTGCTCCTGCGCCTGCCCCTGGTCCGGCAGAGGGAGGCTCCTCCCCCCCTGGCAACCTCGTGGAAATAATCCGCGGGGTTGTCATGGAGGAGAGGGCCTTCATCAGGGGCTGCTTCGCCGGTATTGAGGACCGGCTCCCGCCGGAAAAGCGGCTCCGCCCGCCGCTAGCGGCGGATAAGAGTCCACCACCGACGGAGCCGGTGCCTGTACCTGCGCAGCCTGCGGGAGACCCGAAACCGGGTGCGCAGACCCAGGCCCCGAAGCCCTCCAAGGGCAAGGGGAAGGGCAAGGGGAAGGGCAAGAGGAGCATGGAGGCCCCTCAAACCCCCACCACAAGCGCGAAGGGAGCGTCTGCCTCTCCGGCAGCCCCCCAGAACACGCAGCGGGAGGACGCCATGCTCCCTTCCACCACCCCGTCCAACCAGGCGTGGACGGAAGTGGTCAGGGGGGGAAAGGCCAAAAAATCCAAGCCCGCTGCGACTGCTTCGGCAGCCCAGAAGGCTTCGGCGGGCGGGAGGAAGTTGGTTCCTCCCAAAACTGCGGCGGTCGTGGTGACCATCACCCCGGAGGCTGCAGAGCGGGGCGAAACGTACGAGTCCGTCCTAAGACGGGCTCGTGCTAACGCGGATCCCTCCCGGCTGGGGATCGGCAACATCACGTGCCGCCGCACCCAGGCCGGAGCCCGAATTTTTGAGTTCGGGGGGGAGCAGCGCGGCGCAAACGCGGACCTCTTTGCAACAAAGTTGCAAGAGGCCATCGCGGATGTGGCAACGGTCGCCAGACCCGTCAAGACCGCATCCTTGGAGGTGATCGATATGGACGATTCGGTCACCAAAGAGGATGTGGTGGCGGCCGTTGCTGCTGCGGGAGGTTGCAGCGCCAGCGCCGTGAAGGGGGGAGCCATCAGGCCCGGCCGCCGCGGCATGGGCGCAATCCGCGTCGAGTGCCCAGTCGCCGCGGCGGTGGCCGCCCTAAAGGCGACCAAGGGACGGCTGCTCGTGGGCTTCAGCTCGGCCGTGGTCCGGCCGCTTGAGGACAAGCCTGCGCGGTGCTTCAAGTGCTTCGCGCCGGGCCACACCCGATCTACGTGTCCCTCCAAGTTCGACTGGGGAGAGTCTTGCTTCCAGTGCGGACAGGAGGGACACAGGAGTGCCGCTTGCAGCGTCGCCACGCCACACTGCCCGGCGTGTGCTGCCAGCGGCCGCCCCGCGGGGCACAGGATGGGGGGCAGGAGTTGCCAGCCTCCCGCGAGGAAGGGCATAGTGCCGGCGCAGGTTCGCCCTGTTGCCGCCACCATCGCTGTCGCCGCTGCTGTTACTCCAGCTCAAGCGGCGGTGGCTGAGGAGGGGGGTGCGATGTCGGAATAGTGGGTTCCTATCACCGCATCCTCCAGGCGAACACCAATCACTGCAGAGCGGCCCAGGACCTGCTGGTGCAGGCCATGGCTGAGTGGTTGGTGAACGTAGCGGTGGTCGCCGAGCCCTACTCGATCCCCGGCAGTTGGCTGGGTGACGAGGACGGCTTGGTGGCACTAGCGGCGCGGTCCTCCACAGACTCCCCTCCCCTCTCGCTATTAGAGAGGGGACCGGGATACGTGGCCGCCGCGTGGGGAGAGATAGCCCTCGTGGGCGTCTATTTCTCCCCAAACCGCCCTCTCCGGGACTTCGAGAACTATCTTGGAGTCCTGGCCGCCGTGGTCGGCAGGGCGGCGCCGCGTCAGGTCTCCGTATTGGGAGACCTGAATGCCAAGTCGGTGACCTGGGGCAACCCGGCCACCGACCATCGCGGGCGGGCAGTGGAGCAGTGGGCGGCCTCCTCTGGGCTCTCCCTCCTCAACAGAGGGAACGTCCAGACATGCGTGCGGCGACAGGGTGGCTCGATAGTGGACGTCACTTTTGCCACCTCTGCGCTGGCCGCGCGCGTGCTGAACTGGCGGGTGGATTTGGTGGAGACCATGTCGGACCACCGCTACGTGCGGTTCGACATCTCCACCGGTGGCCCCGGAGGGACGCGGCCCCTCTCGGGGCGGTCAGCGTTTCCACGGTGGGCTCTCACCCGCCTGGACAGGGAGGCGGCGGCGGAGGCGGCGTTTATCCAGGACTGGCTTTCGCCGCCTTCCGCCGGCTTGGACGTAGACATCGCGGCGGGACACCTGAGGGAGTCTCTGACCGAGGTGTGCAATTCCAGCATGCCTCGGGCCGGCCGACCGCTGCCCAATAGGGCGGTGTACTGGTGGTCGGCCGAGCTGGAGAGGCTCCGAGCGGCGTGCGTGGAGGCCAGAAGGGCCTACGCGCGGAGCCGGCGGCGGCGTCGACGAGACCTCGCCCACGAGGACCACCTCTATGAGGTGTACATAGAGGCAAAACTGGTCCTCGAGCGGGCCATCGCCGCCGCCAGGGACTCGGCGAGAGCGGAGATGCTGGAGGGTCTCGACAGAGATCCCTACGGGAGGCCATACAAGGCGGCGCGCAACAAGCTGCGCCCCTTTGGTCCCCCGGTGGCCGAGACCCTGGAGCCCTCATTCTTGGATGGGGTGGTTCAGTCCCTGTTCCCGTGCAGGGACAACTTCACCCCACCAGTGATGGACCCTCCGCGGGGGATAGCTCCGCCAGCCGAGGAGGAAGAGGAGGCCCCTCCTGTCACGGAGTCGGAACTCAGCGCGGCGATTGTGCATATCCGCGCCAAGAAGACGGCTCCGGGCCCCGACGGTGTCCCGGCGAGGGTGGTGGCAATTGCCGCCACTCAAATGGAGGAGCGGTTTCGGGACCTCTTTAGCGCATGTCTTGCGTCTGGGAGGTTCCCGAAACCGTGGAAGGAGGGACAGCTGTGCCTCCTTCGCAAGGAAGGCCGCCCCGCAGACTCGCCCTCGGCATACCGACCCATCGTCCTGCTCGATGAGGTCGGCAAAATGTTCGAGGGGATAATCGCTGGCCGCCTAAAGAGCCACCTGCGGAATGTGGGGCCGGACTTGTCGGACGCACAGTTCGGTTTTCGGGCTGAGCGTTCCACAGTGGACGCGCTGGCCCGCCTTAAGGGCCAGGTGAAGGAGGCGATGGAGGCGGGGGACGGATTGTTGGCGGTGTCATTCGACATAGCCAACGCCTTCAACTCTGTTCCCCACAGCACCATCCTAGAGGCACTCCGATTCCACGGGGTGCCTTTATACATGCGGCGTCTACTGGCCAGCTACCTGGAGGATCGGGCGATCGTCCTCGTGAACAGGGCTGGCCAAGTCCGGCGGTACGCAGTCGAGTCCGGCGTTCCACAGGGATCGGTAGTGGGACCTCTCCTCTGGAACGTTGGCTACGACTGGCTCTTGCGGGGAACTCTCCTCCGAGGCACGAGTGTCATCTGCTACGCCGATGACACCCTCCTCACCGCCCGGGGGGAGAGTTTCAGGGAAGCGGCCAACTTGGCCTCGGCAGGCGGATCCTTGGTCGCAGGGAGGATCCGCCGCCTAGGATTGACGGTGGCGCTGCACAAGACCGAGGCCGTGTTCTTCCACAGGCCTCGGCAGCGCCAACCACCAGACGCCCACATCTTCGTGGAGGGCGTCCGAATCGAGGTGAAGGCCCAGATGAAATATCTGGGCCTTGTACTCGACAGCAGGTGGCGCTTCGGCCCGCATTTTAGCGGGCTGTCGACGCGCCTGCTGAAGACTGCGGGCGCCCTCTCGTGGCTGCTCCCCAATTTGGGGGGGCCCAGCGCGCGATGCCGGCAGCTCTACGCCGGCATCTTGAGGAGTATGGCCCTTTACGGGGCCCCTATCTGGGAGGACTCCCTCCACAGGAGGGAGAACGCCGCCGCATTGCGGGCCCCCCAAAGGGCCATAGCCCAGCGGGTGGCGAGGGCCTACCGCACGGTCGCCTTCTCGGCGGCATGCGCTCTGGCCGGCACCCCACCTTGGGAACTCGAGGCGTGGGTGCTTGCCAGAGTGTATGAATGGACGGCGGGGCGGAGGGCGAGAGGAGAACACCCCGCCCCCGAAGAGCGGGAGGCCGTCCGGCGGGAGGCGAAGGACGCCATTGTCGTCCACTGGACGCGGGACCTCGCCGCCGCAGCCTTCGGCCGCCGTACCCTAGACGCGATTGGGCCGGTCCTGCGAGACTGGCTCGAGCGGTCGCACGGGTTCGTCTCCTTCCGTCTGGCGCAGGTGCTGTCCGGGCACGGTTGCTTTGGATCGTACCTGCACCGTATCGGGCGGGAGGAGACGCCGTCGTGTCACGGCTGTGGCGCGGCGGAGGACACGGCGCAGCACACTCTTGAGGTGTGCCCGTCGTGGTCCGAGCCGCGCCGCAGTCTCACCGCGGCGATCGGAACGGACCTCTCGCTCCCCGGCTTGGTCAATGCCATGCTTGGGGACGAGGGGTACTGGGCGGCAGTCGCCTCCTTCTGCGAACACGTCATGTCTCAGAAGGAGGCGGCGGAGCGCGCGCGGGAGGAAGACCCTCTCGCGCCGCCGCTCCGAAGGCGGAGGAGGGGTCGAAGACGACGTCAGTATGACAGTCACCTCCGACTCCTCCCTCCAGGTGGAAGCCAGCAGGCGACGGGTGCGGAGGCACCCTCGCCTGTATTGCACAGGCTTCCACCAGTGCCGGATGGGAATGGCCAGGTGTTCCCGGCCATTCCCGTAGCCCCCCAGCTGGGGGGACATGCGGGGCCCGCCAGTTAGGCGGGCATGCGCCGGGGGGGTTGTGGACGCAAAGGCTGAGCCGGATTCCCATGACCCCTCCATCAAGGCGACGAGGGAACACCGCTGAGTTTTAGTGGGTATACTGCCACCTTGGCAGGGAGTCCCACATACTCCGTATCGTCCCCCGACGATCGGAGATGCGTAATGTCATTTCTCAGCGACAAAAAAAAAAAAAAAAAAAAAAAAAAGGTTAGGTTAGGTTAGGTTAGGTTAGGTTAGGTTTTTTTTTTTTTTTATAATTAGATTTATTCGCTTTGTTTATTTTGGTGTGAATTTGCATTATTTAATTGTTTTCATTAGTTCAATATCTGCTATTTGATACAGATATTTCATTTGTGGGGAGTTTTTAGTCGCAATGGGGATAATAATATTAATAAGAGATAAATAATAATTATATACTATCGTTAAAATTTTATTGTAATTATATATGTATATTTTGCATTTTCTATGTGCCATTGAAATGTTTTAATTCGCCTAAAATTTTAGTGATGTACTTAGTGAACGCGAGTAGGACTTCTGGTTTGCGCGTTTGCATCCCGATGTCATATGCCGTGATACCAAATCTCTCAGAGATTGCCTCATACTGCATGCGATCCATGGCGAATCTGGGGCAATCCCTGAGGAGGTGGTCGAGGCTTTGTACCGTGTCGTCGTGGCAGGGACAATTGTCGTTTACAGTGATTTGGAAACGGTGTAGGTACTTTTTATGAAATCCGTGGCCTGTGAGGATTTGAGTTAGGTAAAAGTTTGGTTCGGTATGTTTTCGGAATTTACGTATGTCTGTTATCGTTGGGAATATCGATTTGGTATGTTGTCCCTGCTCACTAGATGCATACCTGGCTTGCCACTTAGCCAAGTTAGCTTGTCTTAATTCGCGTTTGACATATGACATCGGGTATTTATTGTAGTCTGGAGTTTTGTGGAGTCGAGTGGCCAGTTTTGCTGCAGCATCTACAGCTTCGTTGCCGGCAACTCCACTGTGCCCTTTCACCCACTTGATGGATATAACGTTTGGTGGTGTATTTGCGCGTTCATGTGTGTGAGTGTAAATGGTTTTGTGTATTTGTGTGACAAGTGGGTGAGTGTTGCTTCGGTCTGTGATCGCCTGTATTGCAGACTGGGAGTCCGAGAAGATTGTGGTGTTTTTGTGTCCCTTTTTTTGTGCCCATTTGCTACCTTCCAGGATGGCGAATAGTTCGGCCTGGAAAACTGTGCAGGTATTGTGGAGTTTGAACTTTTTGGTGACAATCGCTCCTCCCGGATCGTAGCAAACGAAAGCCGCTCCGACGGCACCATCGTCCTGTTTGCTGCCGTCGGTGTAAATGTGGTGCTGCGGTTGGGTAGCTTCAGCTTCAGCGTGTCTACGGGTGCTAGTGACTGCTCTAGGCAGTCTTACTGCCGGGTGTAGTAGCTCGCGTACGGGCGTGGGGCATTCAGGGGTGACGTCCGCTGGCAGAAGGTGGCTCGTGCCTGTGAGGCGAACTGTTTCGACGTGGTGGACTTCTTGGATTTTAAAATCGAGAGGCATAAGGTCTGCGAGTGCCAGGGCAGCAGTGGTCGAGACGGTCCGGAAGGCACGGATGGCCTTTAGTGCGAATCCTCGCTGGATGCTGGCGAGTTGCTTCTTTACGCACTTCCTGTTGACTATATGTCCCCATATACCAGCAGCGTACGTGACAATCGGTTCTATAACGTGCAAATATATTGTGCGAGCGTTTTCCGGATGTGCGCCCCACGTGCATCTGATGTACATTCGTAATTTGTTAAATATGCGAGTGGCTTTGCCCAGCACATATTTAAGGTGGCTATTAAATCTAAGTTTTTCGTCTAGGATGACGCCAAGCAGTTTTATTTCTGGCACAAATGCCAAGTCGGTGCCGTCCATTTTTAGTTTCGCGGTTTTTGCTTTGGGTGTGAAGGCGATGACTTGGGTTTTTGCCGGGCCAAAGGTCAGTTTCACGCGTTTGCCCCATTCACTAATGTTAGCGAGAATGCTGTTGGTGAGTTGTTCCACTGCATCAGGTGTGTCTGCCGTAACCACCAGCAGGACGTCATCCGCGAAGGCTTGCATATGACAGCCCGATGGTAGTTGCATGTCCAGGAGTTCATCGAGGATCAGATTCCATAAGACCGGGCCACACGCGGATCCCTGAATGCAGCCCTTTGTCAAGGTTTTTTGGACTCGGACTCCCGCGTGGTCCAACGTGGCGGTTCTGTCCTGCACGTAGTTTCTGATTAGCCCATAGATGTTTTGCGGCGTTCCAATGTGTTTGAGGCGATGGAAAAGAGCGGGCCACCAAGCGTTATCAAACGCCGCCCTTATGTCTAGTGATATAGCTATGGCTAGTTTGTGGTTCTGTTTGGCGTGGTGTACGTGATTTAGAGCGGTATGGATGGCTTGGGTGGTGTTCCTTTGTTGTCGGAAGCCGTATTGTTGAGGGTTTAATTGATTTCCGACTTCAGCGTGGTGGGCTACCCTTTTGATGAAAAGTTTTTCCAAGAGCTTCCCGAATACTGGAATGAGGCCTATGGGGCGGAATGATTTTAGATCGGTTTGATCATCCTTTCCCGGTTTGGGAATGATCTTGACATAGGCCTCCTTCCAGATTCGGGGGAAATGGTGTAGGGCGAGGCATCTGTTCATAATGTCGGTTATCAATTGCGGGTAATGTGCGGTGAATTGAAGGCAGATATCGGATGTGAGGTTGTCGAGGCCGGGGGCTTTACTGGGACTTATCTGTTTAAGTTGCTCGAGAACCTCTTCTTCTGTGAACGGATGGTCGTCTATTGTGTTGGTCGTAGGGCTATGGTATTGATGTCGAAGTTGTGCTTGTATTGGCATATGGTCGCAGGTGTCGTCAGGATAGAAGTGATTTAGAAGGGCAGTGGCTGTCTCCTCTCCATCGGCGGTAAACTTGTCTCCTACTTTGAGAGTGATGGGTGGTCTTCTGGGCGCAGTCTCTTTCAGAAGTCGGTTGGTCAGCGACCAGACGTTCTCTTTCTGCTGAAGTTCACAGAACTTTCGAAAGTTTTTCGTGGACTCCTTTTTGAGTTCTTCCGAGTAGACCGCTTTCTTGTTTTGACTCTCTTCCAGAAGAGCTTCGAGAGGAAGCCTTCGCCGTTTCGCGGTGTGGATGCGTCTGTGGAGATTTATAATGTCTCTCTTTTGGGTTTCGAGGCTCTCAGTCCACCATGGAGCTTTGTGCCTATGGTTCTGACCTTTAATAGGCATGGTCTCACTGCAGCTGTCGCGTATCAGATTAGTAATTTGGTGGACGAGGCACTCCAGCTGATCGACATCAAGGTTGGGAACATCCTTATCGAGCACGTCCGATAACGTCATTCTGCGCAGCACAGCATCTTTAAACTCTGCCCAGTCTGCTCCTTTGGTGTTAAATACGAAGGTTGAGTTGTTGTTGTTTCCTTTCGTTGTGGGTCTGCGGGTAGCGATGCTAAAATCGATGGCGTTGTGCTGCGATGACGTGCAACAGTCTAGGTTGACCCTCCAATCGCGTACCAGGTCGTACATTGAGGCAGACGCAAGCGTCACATCAATGATAGACGACCGGTCGCGCCCGTGCGTTACTGTTTCGAAAGTCGGGGTGGTTCCGTAGTTGCAGATGTACATGTCGTTGGCGTAGACGAGTTCCAGAAGGCTGATTCCTCTGGGGTTTGATTTTTCACTTCCCCACGCAGGGTGCCAGCCATTGAAGTCTCCCCCCAGTATGCACTTATGATGCGATGTGGTTTGGAGGAAGCAGTCTATTGCTTCAAGCGTGCAGGAAGTGTCGTCTCTTGGCTCTACGTAAGCTGAGGCGAGGTACAGTTTCTGGTGGTCGGTTTGTAATTGGATAACGCTTAGGTTGGCCGAAGACATTCCGGACTCCCCCAACACCACACCACATCCAGGTTTGACGAGGATGCATGCCTTTACATTGCATCCGTTAGAGAATTGAAAAATATCGATACCGGAAATAGGTTTTACCTCCTTGCCAGATCCTATGTAAGGTTCGGACAAGAAGGCAATGTCGTAGTGGCCATTATAAAAATATGTAAGGAATTCGTGGAAACTGTTTTTCGAGCGATCAATGTTACACTGTACTACTTTGATGAGGGACTTATACATAATCGGTGCGGCTGATGATTTTAATTTTAAGTGATTTCACTCTGGGGCAATTTTGTGAGGTGGCCATGTGCCCAACGTCGTAGTTGGTGCTGAATTTAGAGTTGTGCAAGTGACAATTGATACATTTGGGCGTGCCTTTTTTCTCCCGAATCGGGCAGCTTTCAATAGTGTGGCCTTCTTCGGAGCAGTAGGCGCAAGGGGATTGATTCGCAGTGCATTTGGTTCGCATGTGCCCAAACTGTAGGCACTTTTTGCATTGGATGAACGGCGAGAAGTCTTCTGAATGGACGCGTTGGTGGTCGACGCAAACTCTTCCCATGTCGACTATCTTGCGCCATAGGATGGGGTGAGCAATTAGGATGGCGTTGTATAGGTTTGGGTTTCTGTTATTTCTTTTGAAGGCGAGTCGCAGGTCGTCATTCTTCTCAAAGAGAGGCGATAGCTCTTCGTTCTGGCCGCGAATGATGTCGATTAGCTCTTCCGAGGGCGTGTCTATTGAGATTCCCTTGAGGATGAGCATGGGTCGCAGTTTCCTTGCCGGTTCCGCGGTAAGCTGGGTGGAAGTTTCCAATTTCTTAAGGGTCTCGTCGCGCTGTTTCTCCGTTTCGAACTCAACTCTTAGTTTGTTATTGGACACAGACTGGATTTTTGAAGGCGCATAGGTGGTGGTGCGGAAATTGACGCTGTTCCGAAAAGACTCCACGACTTCCTGGCGCGTTTGTGTTTCGCATTTAGCCGAGACGATAAGGGCGGGTCTGTTAGGTGGTGTGTCCTTGATTGGACGACTAAATGCAGGTGCGCTAGCAGCCTGTGCGTAAGTCGGTGACGCTGGTGGACTCGTGATAGTAGTGAGGTGCTTGGTCAACTCCTCTCGCACGCAAGTCGCAATCTCCTTTCGGAGTGCCCCATTATCATCGTCGCCTCTGACGAGGTTTTTCATGGCTTGGACTTCTGTCTTTACACTCGTGATGATTTCGTTTTTGAGGTCGCCGATGTAAGATGGGGGTTGGCCTTCCTGGCCGAGTTCATTTTGAGAAGAACGAGCGAAGTTAGGGAGCTTTGATATCGCTATGCGTATTTCATCCGACGCCAGAGCGATGGTCTTTTTATTGGTGGTCGTGACACTTTTGTTTTCGTTTACGCTGGTTTTAATACATTCAGCAAGTTTGCATATGACGGCGATGCATGATTCTATGCTGGTGGCCTCTGAGGAGTCTGCGGGGAGGGGAGGAACTTTAATCGGGGGTGGGGGGACGACAGAGCGAGGGGGAGTATGAACTAATGCCATTTTCCATTAGCTTATTTTAATTATGTTGATAAATATGGGTCTATAGTGGCTTAGGAGTGGGTGTTTTGATGATGCTTGGCTGCTGTCAGTTTCAAATGATACAGGGAACGCTAAAATGGAATAAAAATATTTTCGTAAAAATCCCCAAGTTTATCTACCCGTCTCTATAGGGCGGGTGGGAGGGCAAATTTTTTGGATTTTTGAGCTAGACAGGCGTGATTGGTGTCAAAACACGCGTCTGCGCGCGGGCTGATCAGCTATCGACTTATTTAAGGTGGGTATAGAACAATTTTTTGTAGTTAAGCAATAAAAAGTGATATTTTTTATAAAATTTCGTAAATATTTATTTTAGGTGTTCCAACCGGCAAGCCCGGTCGTGAATCACGGTTCAAACTGAAGGTGCGGCAGGTAAGTAATTATTAAGATTTAAACAAAAATTTTTGAAAGTAAGAATATCGAGTAAATCGATATTTAGGTGTTTTAATTAGCGAAAATCAATAAAAATGCAATTAATTAATTTCTAGAGCAAGCAGATGGATCGGGATAGCTGGAAAGGTAGGACAGAGCCTAATTAAGATTGATTGCGCCGAAAACCGCTTCAAAATCCGTCTCCGTGGTGCAAAGTAATTGTGATTTGTGTTATTTGCTGTACCGCTAAGGTAGTTTTTGAACAGAAGACGGTTAAGAGAGAAATTTTGATTTTTTGAGCTAGACAGGCGTGATTGGTGTCAAAACACGCGTCTGCGCGCGGGCTGATCAGCTATCGACTTATTTAAGGTGGGTATAGAACAATTTTTTGTAGTTAAGCAATAAAAAGTGATATTTTTTATAAAATTTCGTAAATATTTATTTTAGGTGTTCCAACCGGCAAGCCCGGTCGTGAATCACGGTTCAAACTGAAGGTGCGGCAGGTAAGTAATTATTAAGATTTAAACAAAAATTTTTGAAAGTAAGAATTTCGAGTAAATCGATATTTAGGTGTTTTAATTAGCGAAAATCAATAAAAATGCAATTAATTAATTTCTAGAGCAAGCAGATGGATCGGGATAGCTGGAAAGGTAGGACAGAGCCTAATTAAGATTGATTGCGCCGAAAACCGCTTCAAAATCCGTCTCCGTGGTGCAAAGTAATTGTGGTTAGGTTAGGTTAGGTTAGGTTAGGTTAGGTTAGGTTAGGTTAGGTTAGGTTAGGTTAGGTTAGGTTAGGTTAGGTTAGGTTAGGTTAGGTTAGGTTAGGTTAGGTTAGGTTAGGTTAGGTTAGGTTGCGAAAGCCGCAGAGAGCTATGGCCGTCAGAGTCGTCCGGGGGTATCGCACGATCTCCTACGAGGCGGCTTGTGTACTGGCCGGATCCCCGCCCTGGGACCTGGAGGCGAAAGTACTCGCGTCACTGTACCGGTGGCGCGAGGAAGCGCGGGCGCGGGGCGAGGGGCTGACGCAGCGCCATATGGAGCTGCGTCGGTCTCAGCTTCGCGAGGTCCTGGTGGCGGAATGGCGGGACAGGCTTTCGCGCCCTACCGCCGGCCTCGGTACCATCGAGGCGGTCCGGCCAGTGCTCGAGCGCTGGCTCGGGAGGAGGCACGGCTCCCTGTCGTTTCGGGTGACGCAGGTGCTCTCGGGGCACGGTTGCTTCGGGAAGTACCTGTGTCGCATAAACAGGGAGCCGGACGCCCGGTGTCACCACTGCGTCGACTGCCGGGAGGACACGGCGTGGCATACGCTGGCAGAGTGTGCCGCTTGGGAGGAGCCGCGCCGTGCCCTCATCTCAGAAGTAGGCAGTGACCTCTCGCTGCCGGCCGTGGTCGAGTCCATGGTCGACAGCGAGGAGTCCTGGGACGCGGTGGTTTCCTTCTGTGAAACAGTCGTCTCGCAGAAGGAGGCTGCGGAAAGGGAGAGGGAGATCTCGTCCACTCACCCTGCCCGCAGCAGGCGCACCGGGCGTCGGCGGAGGGCGGACAACGCCCTCTTCCGGCCCCCCTAAACGGGTCCAGGGGCGACGGACTCGGGGACGTCCGTCGCCCCCCACACATCAGGACCCGAGGTGGCGGCGCGATGTGTTCCACGCGCGCCCCTCTTAGACGTCGCGGGGGGAGTCAAACACCTCACTCCCCCCCCCGACCAGACGGGGCCCGCTGCGGCGGGCCGGCACCAGCCGGGGGTTGCGGAAGGATCGTACGTTCCCGCGACCCCCGGCGTAGGTGTGAGATGGAACACCCGGGGTGGTTTTTAGTCAGTAAGAGTCTGACAGACCCCGCCGCCCGCCCCAGGGCGGCGGACATCCATGAGGATTTTCCACCCCGGTTCAAAAAAAAAAAAAAAAAAAAAAAAAAAAAGGTTAGGTTAGGTTAGGTTAGGTTAGGTTAGGTTAGGTTAGGTTAGGTTAGGTTAGGTTAGGTTAGGTTAGGTTAGGTTAGGTTAGGTTAGGTTAGGTTAGGTTAGGTTAGGTTAGGTTAGGTTAGGTTAGGTTAGGTTAGGTTAGGTTAGGTTAGGTTAGGTTAGGTTAGGTTAGGTTAGGTTAGGTTAGGTTAGGTTAGGTTAGGTTAGGTTAGGTTAGGTTAGGTTAGGTTAGGTTAGGTTAGGTTAGGTTAGGTTAGGTTAGGTTAGGTTAGGTTAGGTTAGGTTAGGTTAGGTTAGGTTAGGTTAGGTTAGGTTAGGTTAGGTTAGGTTAGGTTAGGTTAGGTTAGGTTAGGTTAGGTTAGGTTAGGTTAGGTTAGGTTAGGTTAGGTTAGGTTAGGTTAGGTTAGGTTAGGTTAGGTTAGGTTTTTTTTTTTTTTTTTTTTTTTTTTTTTTTTTTTTTTGTGCTTTTCCCCGTTCATAGGCACAACGGGACCTTGTATAACTATTTTTCTCATTCATACCAGTTCTCGCATTTATTCCTCTCGCACTTTCTTGCTTCATACTTTGTCTTTCTTTCACTCATCCTTTCATTCTTAGCCGGGTGGGACTCCCGCTATTCTATCTACTCTAATTTTTATTTAACTTTTTCTTTATTTATCTTTATTAGGGGTATTAAGCAGACAACTTTCTTTTATTTACATTGGCATGGATGTTTACATACATATTTTCTTATATCTATTTCTTATCTAATTATATTTCTAAATGCTAATTTTATATCTTTCCAATAACAAAGAACTAATAATGTATTAGTTATTAGTATGGTTAGGTTAGGTTAGGTTAGGTTAGGTTAGGTTAGGTTAGGTTAGGTAAGGTTAGGTTAGGTTAGGTTAGGTTAGGTTAGGTTAGGTTAGGTTAGGTTAGGTTAGGTTAGGTTAGGTTAGGTTTTTTTTTTTTTTTTTTTTTTTTTTTTTTTTTTTTTTTTTTTTTTTTTTTTTTTTTTTGTGCTTTTCCCCGTTCATAGGCACAACGGGACCTTGCTAAACTATTTTTCTCATTCATACCAGTTCTCGCTTGTATTCCTCTCGCACTTTTATGCTACATACTATATCTTTCTTTCACACATCCTTTCATTCTTAGCCGGGTGGGACTCCCGCTATACTATCTACTCTAAATTTTTGTAGTCTTTATTTAGGGATATTCAGTAATCAGTTTTCCTTTATTGACCTTTGCACAGATGTTTACATTCATATTTTCCTTAAGTCTATTTCTTAGCTAACTACATATATTTCTAAATGCTACTTTTATTCATTTCTAACAAAAGAACTTATAATCTATTGGTTATTTATCTTTTTTGGAAACATTATTTCTTATTTCTATATATTATATTAATTATACATGTAGTTCTTAATCTTATAGTAATTATTTACTAACATATCTGGCTTATTATCTAGTTTTCTTAGTTTAACATGTCTTTAATATTGTTGTATGTATATAATACGAGTTTATACTTATTTTTAAGTTCTCTTTAATTTTTTGGCACAATGTAGGTTCAGTTTCTGTACTTTTATCAATTTACAATATGCTTTGGACCAACTTAATTTGTGACTTTTTGTTAAGTTCTTAATAATATATTAAGTACCCGTATATACCTTCGTTTGTATGTATTGTTGTTATGTAATTTATACGTACTTTTGCTATTCTACTTTACATACTGGGTGATTTATGGCAATAATATATATATATATGCTCAAATTATATATATTTATTGTCTCTTCTTGTTCAGGTTTTTACTCTTCTCATTGTATTTGTGGTCGTATGTGGTTCGTGTTTCGTGATGCGTGTGTTTTGATATATTTGTATATATACATTATATATTATATATATCTGTGTTTGTTGTGTTCCTGTGTGTGTTCCTATGTGTGTTCCTGTATGTGTTCCTGTGTGTGTTACTGTGTGTGCTGCGTGTGGTATATACATTCTCGAGAGCTGTTCAGGCGTATGCCGTTGTCGTCCGGGCCAGGTAGTCCCATTTCTTTCGGACCGGGCACTCCACGCTAAAGGCGTTGTGGTCGCTCCTCTGTAACTTCGAGTGCAGACAGTTGCAGCACTGTGGTTCGCTACCCGCGAGAAATTCCACGCACTTCTCGCGCAGATGCGGTCCTCCACAGTGGCTGCATCTGTCCACACCTTCCGTGCAAAATTTACGTCCATGCCCAAAAGCCAGGCATTTAGTGCATTGGATGAGCGGAGACTGGTCCTCCACTCTGACCCTTTGAAGGTCAAGGTAGAGGGCCCCAGCCTCCGTCATCCTCTGCCACACTTTTGGCCTGACCTGGACGACAACGTGCGCTGTTTTAGGATTTCTTGTCCTTTTCTTGAATTTAACAGCTATTTCTGTTTCTTCTTTGTCCAAGTCCCTAAAAATGTTTACGTTCTGGGAGTGGAGCGCCTTAACCACTTCGTCATCGTTACCGTCCAAAAATACATCCTTTAGGACTACCAGTGGATTTTTATTCTTCATCGGCGCTACTCTTAACCCTCCGCCTCGGCTCTCTATTCTATCTCTCACTTTTGCAAGCTCCTCTTCTGAGTCACACCCCAGTATGACAGTCTGGTTCTTTGCCTTCCTGACCTTGTTTATTTTTAGGCCAGTTACCCTGGCATCGACCGCCTCCTTCACCCTGGCGAGCACCTCGTCAGCAGTCTCCTGACTGCCTTCGAGGGTGACCGCCATTGAGTGTAGTGCCGGTCGGTGCCCGGGTTTGGCTGCCGTAACGCTGGCGTATGACGGCGGGTCAGCTTTGGGCTCGCAGGCCACCTCTCTCAAGACCTCTTTTATTCGACTGCTCCCGGCGGCCACCTCGTCGACAACGTGATCGATTTTATCCTCGAGGACAGCGGCAGCATTAGCAATGACCTTCACTTCTTGCGTCGTGTGGTCTATGTCCGCTATTGCTGTGTCTATTTTGTCGCTGACCTCGAGGACCTTATCGATGACCTTGTCGACGACGTCGGCTCCGCTATCGTCGATGCGGTCGGTCACATCCTGAAGGCTATTTCTAATTTTTACTTCAAGGTCACTTAGCCGCGTGTTCATATTTGTCTCCACCTTCTCGAGCCTCTCTATGATTTTAACCGACAGTTCGGGTGATGGAGGCGTAATGTTGGTTTTTGAAGGCGGAGCTGTTTTTGGCGCCGTTTCCAGGTCCTTCATCCGTCTACTCAGTTCGAAGAGGGTCCGCAGGCATTTGTCAGACTGTGTCTCCAGGAAGGCCTTGATGTCCCTCCTCATCTGAGGGTAGTCCCTGATCCGGGATGGGATGTCCTCGAATGTTTTCATGACCTCCTGGAGAAGTTGGTCGTTCGTTGAGGCAGTGTAGGTATCAGTCTGCTTCTTATACGCCTCCATATTGTCTACGGATCTCCTCTTTCGTTCCGGTCTCCGGATGAAGGTCCTGGCGGCGTCCAGCGCCTGTCCAGACGGGCCCGCGGGGCTAGGAGTGGTGGTTTGGGCGACAGCGCCTGAGGTCCCCGCTGACGTCGGCAGTTGCGTTCCGGCTGTTTCCGCTTTGGTTCTTTGAACAGCGTCCCCTCTGCCGAACGTCAGGGATAGCCCCTTCGGCGCTTCGTGCGCTCCAGATGGACCCTCAATTCCCGGGTGGGCAGGCGACGTAGGCTCCTGTCGGCTGGTGCCGGCTCCCGACCTTTTCCCTTTAACTGGGGTGTGAATCCCGAACATTTTTGTGGTTTTTGTTTTTGTGTAGTGTACCTACTACTATGTGTAGACTGTGTGTATAAGGCACAGCGAACAGGGAAAATTGTCAGGTGTAAAATGTAAAGTGTAAAATAATATTAATAATATAAGATGTAT